>CAUJNA010000902.1:506191-532312 GCA_963377175.1 Effrenium voratum | reverse complement strand
AAGACTTGTCACATCTTGCGGAATCATGATCACTCTGAGCGGAAAAGGTGTCACTGCTTACGGAAGTGAAACTGTCACTGCTTACGGAAGTGAAGCCACTACACGCGGAAAAGTATAGGGGTAGGAAGCTCCTTCCTTTCTAAGGCTCCTTTCTAAGGCTCCTTTCTAAGGCTCCTTTCTAAGGCCCTTTCTAAGGCTCAAGGCTCCTTTCTAAGGCTCCTTTCTAAGCCTCCTTTCTAAGGCTCCTTTCTAAGGCTCGCTTTTCGAGCTGGAATGCCGGATTCCAGCTCGAAAAGCGGATCCCCAAGACACCTTCATCGCGGCCCCCTTTCAGGAGGGATTGGCATCCCCAAGACAACCTTCATCACGGCCCCCTTTCAGGAGGGATTGGCCGGGGATCCGCTTTTCGAGCTGGATTGCCGGATTCCAGCTCGAACAGCGGATCCCCAAGACAACCTTCATCACGGCCCCCTTTCAGGAGGGATTGGCTGGGGATCCGCTTTTCGATCTGGAATGCCGGAGTCCAGCTCGAAAAGCGGATCCCCAAGACAACCTTCATCACGGCCCCCTTTCAGGAGGGATTGGCCGGGGATCCGCTTTTCGAGCTGGAATGCCGGATTCCAGCTCGAAAAGCGGATCCCCAAGACAACCTTCATCACGGCCCCCTTTTCAGGAGGGATTGGCCGGGGATCCGCTTTTCGAGCTGGAATGCCGGATTCCCAAGACAACCTTCATCACGGCCCCCTTTCAGGAGGGATTGACCGGGGATCTGCTTTTTGAGCTGGAATGCCGGATTCCAGCTCGAAAAGCGGATCCCCAAGACAACCTTCATCACGGCCCCCTTTCAGGAGGGATTGGCCGGGGATCCGCTTTTCGAGCTGGAATGCCGGATTCCAGCTCGAAAAGCGGATCCCCAAGACAACCTTCATCACGGCCCCCTTTTCAGGAGGGATTGGCTGGGGATTCGCTTTTCGAGCTGGAATGCCGGATTCCAGCTCGAAAAGCGGATCCCCAAGACAACCTTCATCACGGCCCCCTTTCAGGAGGGATTGGCCGGGATCCGCTTTTCGAGCTGGGAATGCCGGATTCCAGCTCGAAAAGCGGATCCCCAAGACAACCTTCATCACGGCCCCCTTTCAGGAGGGCTTGGCCGGGGATCCGCTTTTCGAGCTGGAATGCCGGATTCCAGCTCGAAAAGCGGATCCAAAGACAACCTTCATCACGGCCCCCTTTCAGGAGGGATTGGCTGGGGATCCGCTTTTCGAGCTGGAATGCCGGATTCCAGCTCGAAAAGCGGATCCCCAACACAACCTTCATCACGGCCCCCTTATTTCAGGAGGGATTGGCTGGGGATCCGCTTTTCGAGCTGGATTGCCGGATTCCAGCTCGAAAAGCGGATCCCCAAGACAACCTTCATCACGGCCCCCTTTCAGGAGGGATCCGCTTTTCGAGCTGGAATGCCGGATTCCAGCTCGAAAAGCGGATCCCCAAGACAACCTTCATCACGGCCCTTTTCAGGAGGGACCGGCCGGGGATCCGCTTTTCGAGCTGGAATGCCGGATTCCAGCTCGAAAAGCGGATCCCCAAGACAACCTTCATCACGGCCCCCTTTTCAGGAGGGATTGGCCGGGGATCCGCTTTTCGAGCTGGAATGCCGGATTCCAGCTCGAAAAGCGGATCCCCAAGACAACCTTCCTTTTCAGGAGGGATTGGCCGGGGATCCGCTTTTCGAGCTGGAATGCCGGATTCCAGCTCGAAAAGCGGATCCCCAAGACAACCTTCATCACGGCCCCCTTTTCAGGAGGGATTGGCCGGGGATCCGCTTTTCGAGCTGGAATGCCGGATTCCAGCTCGAAAAGCGGATCCCCAAGACAACCTTCATCACGGCCCCCTTTTCAGGAGGGATTGGCCGGGGATCCGCTTTTCGAGCTGGAATGCCGGATTCCAGCTCGAAAAGCGGATCCCCAAGACAACCTTCATCACGGCCCCCTTTTCAGGAGGGATTGGCCGGGGATCCGCTTTTCGAGCTGGAATGCCGGATTCCAGCTCGAAAAGCGGATCCCCAAGACAACCTTCATCACGGCCCCCTTTCAGGAGGGGTCCGCTTTTTCCGCAGAGACTGTGCTTTGTTTTTCCGCACATTTGGTTGTTTTTTTTCCGCTCTGCGGGGTTCGCACGTTTTCCGCGCGCAGCGCCGAGCCTCTCTCTTGGACGCTGACAAGGCTGACAAAAACACGGCTTCGAGCAATGCTTGAAGCCGGCGCTGACAATGACATGGCAGACGGTGATGGCACATCGTCAAAGTGGTTGCTGCAAAGCAGGGCCACCATGGCGGTTGCAATGCTTGCTGGAAGACAATACTCACAAGGATAAGCCAGACAACCAATGTGATCTCGCCTCGCCTTGCTGGCTGTTTTGTAAGCTCCTGCTGAAAGCCGCCAAGAAGTTTGAAAAAGGAAGGGGCACATTGGGATCCCCTCTTGACGACTTGTCTGGAAAGGTCAAGGTTCACCAAGTTCCAGGTTTGGCTGAAGCAAATGGGCCTTTGCTTTTTGAGGGTAACTACCCTTTTCAGCTTGGTTTAAAGGGAACGCAAAAGAAACGCCATAGTTTCTGAGGTCCCCCTATATGGCCTTTTGTGTGTTAATTACTAGGGAACTCCTTTCAGCCTTTAAACGTAAGCACCCTTCTTTCCGCTTCGGGGCAGTGTTGGGTACGTGGGCACCTACGCATCGATTTCCTTGTTTGTGGCCAAATGTTTACATTTACTTACATATGGGATATATGTTTTCGTCTAGGGTATTATTGCTCTTGGGGCGCCATTTGTCCAAGGGGTCGGTGTCCTTCCGTCCATCCTCTTGGAGCCCCCTAATATCTAATCCCAAGGTTGATTGACCCGAACTCCAGCTACACCAGGGTCAAAGATGACGCAATTCCCTTTGTAAGTAAACGGGAGTTTATGAGGCATTTGCCAGAATAGGCGAACAAACATTCAAGAAATCATTGCCGCGCTGCGCACGGCCATCATCTTTGTGAATGCTAAGGAACGAATCTAACTGGCGAGATACCCTGCCGGACAATAATGACTGCAGTGTGTGCCAGACCTTCTTTCATAGTGGGGGGCTCCCTCCCTGAGTTCTTGCACTTTAAACTTGTTTGAGAGACCATTTTGGTTGGTAAGCAAAAAGTGTGGTTACTTTTTTTGGGCCATCTGCTCAGGAAGTGAGGGGGGACAGCAGATGGATTGATTTGAAACGCCCTTGAGTGTTCGCCTGGAGCGGCCGTCACTTGCCAACGAGCTCAGGGAGATGGCGATGCAGATGCTTGCATCGGCCTCAGTGACCCGTTTCTGAACTGGTCAAGGCGCGCACCAAGTTCATGCGCCCGATATCTAACAGGATGCCTTTTCAGCAGTTTTGAGCGCTTTTCCCGATGTGTGCATGTCCGGCTTGCACAGCGTTTGAGTGACCTGTGCTATTCAGTGGCCTGTTTAGATTCTCAACCTCCAAGACTCGTTGACACGTGAACGTAAAAGCATGGTAGACGTGTGGGCTGAAGTAGATGTGCAACTGCAATCACGGTGTTTCGTTGTTGCAACACCTTTTTTTGTGCAAAGGAGTCATTGCTTCACCATGTGCTGTGTACACCACACACTTTGCGTGTAAAAGTGACAGTATCTTCCTCCAGCTTGGCAGGGACTGCTTGATTGTGTTTGACCTGTTCCAAAGCGGTGGTTTGCAAAGTGATCCTTCGATGTTTATGTTGCTCGCTTCGGCTGGCAAACCGAACACTCCAATCCTTTCATTTTAACGTGCCCAGATCAGAGCTGCCGCTCTACGTGTTCCTTCTTCCTGACGCCGGCAGCCCAGAGGTTCGTCGTGACATGAATGGGGTTCGCGAGGCCCCGTGGTGTTTGGTTTCTGGCGTACTGTCGTTTGCCGCCTTCAAAAGATTCCCTTGATTTCGCCAACTCTCACCGAATCCGAATATTTGGGGTTGCTTCATCAGCAGTAAGCATTCTCAAGGCATGGACGATGCTACTGCTTGTTTGCTCTTGGTCTTAGCAGCAAGCAAGAGAGCCATATTATGTGAAGAGCAAGTGGAGTTGGTATGAGTCTGAGCAAAGTACAGTTTGCTGCCATAGACCCACTGGCGTTGCTTGGTGGTGTTTGACTTTACCTACGGAACATTCTCTCCTTCATGAAAATTGAGATCAGCGCCATATTGAACTTGACATCATCCCCATGTTACGAGAATGTATCGCAAAAGTCTTAGCACAGCTAGGAACCAAGTGACGACATGCGTTGCACATGTTGAAGATCAAAGGACATACAGCTGGAAGAAGCAATGGATTTATAGGGGTCATTCCCTCCAAATTCCCCTTTTGTGTTTTTAGGCCATTTGTGGATGAACACCGGGTTTTCCCTGCAAAATACTCCTCCTTTTTCCTGGTTGCCCAGTTTGGACCCAAAAAGAATGTAGGGATTCCCTTAAAGGCAACCGTAGGGACTGGAAGCCCCAGGGGTGTCCTGTGGCCCCACATATTTTTAACGCGGGCTCCAGGAACTTCAGCTCCAACGGCACCATGGTGAACAACCAACTGCTGTCCATTGGCGGTGAGCAGGCGACGCGGAGGGTTTTCTTGCGGAAGGCGGCACCCAGATGCCGGAAGCTTCCCATTTTTTCCCAACCCACCCCCCTGCAAATGAAAAGATGGCGCTTTTCCCACCACCAGATATTAGTTGATGTTGAGATGGGAAAAAAAGGAATGTGTTCATAACCTGAGTGCTTGTAGTTGCGTGAGACAATGGTGTGGTGTTTGTGAGACTGCGGATGATTGCAAGAAAGATATTCGCCGTGATTTTGAGCTGTCGAGCAGCTTGATGTACCAGTGTAGCAGGATCCTAATCATGCATATTTGAACTGTCTGTCAGTCAAGATGCATGTCTTGTGGAGGTTGATGGGTTTGTTCGGCAAGGCTTTGGAGAAAGTGCCGTAGGACATGTCAGCATTCTGCGCTACTTCGGAGTCAAAATGCGTTTGCGGAGGCCACATCCCTTGGTAGACTTAATTGGGAGAAACGATGACTGTCCACAAATGCTGGAAACAGCTGAGGACTATGCATGTATCTAAGCATGCATAGACATAATATAGACAAATGTACGACATATATACAGCAGCATGCATGCCATGTTCAGATACTGAGACGAGAATGGAACATAGAAGGAAAGGCCAGTGGATGCCAGTGGGCATGTTGGTTCGCTATGCGCCGTGTGGGACTCCATATAGTTGTATTTGTTCCTTCAACAAAAAAAACATGTGTATTGCATGTTTGTCTCCCAGTCCTGTTTATGGGCTGGCTCCAAAGGGACCCTGGACAAAATCGTATAATTAAGTCTCAGAGCCCACAACACAACCTCAAGATGTCAGTTTGGATATGATTGTAACTTGCAATTTGTTTGGAGCTGTGTTTAGAGCTAACAACGTTTAAAGCATCACGAGGGAAGCATCTACTCGATTTCTCTCAAAATGGTCCACATGTTGCGAGCAGTGTTTGTAACGCGTATGGCACCAGGGGACCGCAGGTTTAAGTCCTTGTTTTCATTTGCCAGAGCTCCAGGTGCCTATGTTTGACCCACATCCAGGTAGTGTTTGTGGCTTCTGGTAGGCTAAAGCATCACTTTGGTGCATTGTGCTTGGATGTTCGGACTTTCAGTTTTTGCCAACTCCTGGGTTTTCCGTATTAAGCCACGAAAAGTTCGTCACTTGTAGCAGAGCAGAAAGCAACCGAGATCGCTTCCTCGAACTCTCCCGCGCCAGGTGCCCCTCAAAGACGGGGACCGTGTGGTGCTGCGACGGGGCATGGAGCCCTTGGCGGAGCAACTTGGCGCAGTCGGGGAGAATGACCCGGGCATGGGATCCATGGGGATGTGGCTGTGGCTCAAAACCGTTTTGGGATCCCATTTTGGTTGCCAGGTGAATTCACCACCCATTTTAGATTCCCTATTTTAGTGGTTGGATTGAATCGGATGTTCACTGGGGGTACGATTTGGATTTTGACCCGTGGCCATGTTCCTTCCGGCGGCATTTGGCATTGCAAGTCTCGAAAGGGGATCCGCAGATACGGGTTCTGCGATTTCTTGAGGGCTAAACTTCCGGGATCCATACTGTGGATGGAGGAAATGACGAAATTCTACACCACTTGGAAACCATGGTTGAAACCACTGCTTGTTGGTATTTATGTGGGAATCGAATCATTCCAGCGCTTAGGTGGTCCAGGATCTTGTCCATCCACAGTATTTACTCCGGTCCACTTCAGGGTTTACAGGCCATCGGAGAGCACCATGAGGTGTATTTCTTTTGCGATGGTTCTGTGGAACGTTGAGGCCAGAAACAGCCCAAGACAAGGGGGCAGCTGGGGCAAAATATTCAGGATATGTAATGTATTCTTGTGTGCGTGCATGCAACGGACAATGGCGCGCTGCCACACAGTTTTCTATATTATGTTGGTTTTGAAGCTGGAAGCCCATTCAATTCATCCTGGTTGTGAAGGAAGGCAGATCCACACGTGCGCATTGGATCTGCGTTGTTTGGGAAGCGGCTGCTGTTTCGTTTTGCGCAGCACGTCATTGAGTAGATCGGAGACATTCCTAGTATGCAGTTCAATCGTTTCTTCTGGCGGATCCTTTAGAGCCATATGCAACATGATGCAGTGCGGTTCGGGTAGGCAAGGTAGAAGTGTGTTCTGGCATACAATCGTGGAGCGGTGTCGACTGGGGACACACATTGATGGTCAGTTTGCGTTTTGTATGTTCAATTCCATAGCATGACCCTGCGTTCAACTACCCTCTTCGTGTCCGGGCGGCCACACAGGTTTCGATTCGACCTCACCGGGTCCATTCTGAAGGACGTGAGGGAGAGAGAGAAAGTCGCGGAGATAGACTGGAATGGCTGGCGCTGCTGCTAGTGTTTCGAACTTTCAAGTGTCTTGCGTCTTGTGGTAGATACAAGCATGCTGTGAGTGGACGGTGTTTTAGCCCGAGTTTGAACCTCCAGGTCAACTGTTGAACTTCGAGTAGTTCAAATTCTACATTGATAAATAAATCTAGCCTGTGATATATCCAGTTGAATGTCAAAAGGCCTCAGGCCGAAGGCGGAATGTTGACCCCGCATCTTCCCTGGCTCAGCGTACGGATGTGTGTCGCTTTCCAAGATACAGATTGCCAATGCCCACAACTCTTCAAGCGAATGTACCATCTCGTTAGGCCTATGCAACCGGTGGTCTTGCTGTTGATGTCAAGCCACGAGCAGAACTCAAAGACATTGTTCAAGACCTAAACACCCAGTCTTTCTGAGCACGCCAGCTCCCTGCAATGATCTGCGTGTTATCCCTGTGTCAACTAAGTTAATGTTGTGCAGCTCTTTTCTCATCGAGACAATCGTTCTGTTTATAATCCACCAGAACTTGAAGTTCGGTTCATAGACACTGGGTTTTGAATCAGCTTGCTGAAGGGCTTTCGTTCTTTGTCCCGGGTCTGTTCGGGACAACGGTTTATATTCTCTTCGGCGGTCATTTCCCAAGCTGGCCAACTGACCTCTCCCATTCAAACAAACTCACATTTCGCAGCGCGTCTGTTTGATATGTGTTGTCTCAAGCTGCTGGCCGACTGACCTCTCTGGTTGTCTCTGGTTGCGAAGCGCAACGCAGGAGTTGGGTGCCTGGCTGCTGCCGGCCCGGCACTTGGCGCACCGCACCAATGCGCCGACTCTCGCCTCGGCCCGGCGGCCCAAAGCGACGCAGTTTTGCAGTGCCGCGTTAAACCGTTGTGAGGTTCAAGATACTTCATGCCATATCTTTGCCATTCTATTTCCACTGTTCTTCATCTGGAGATGGAACAGCAAGGAAATGAAGGGAAAAGAGATGCAGCGCACAATGTTTGGTTTTAGGCATCAGGTGAAAATGCATGGTTGTTGATATTTTGTTGAGTGAGGATTGAACAAGTGGCAAAGTCCCGTCAACAGTGATGCAGCGATTCAACGTTGCTTTTTTGTGTTGTCGATTTTCGGGTGTCTTCCAAAAAGCTTGACCTTTTTCAACCCCAACACATCCTATCTATTGATTGCGTCCTTGTAAAGCATCCGTTGTTGGACTGGAATGCAAGCTCCAGGTGCAAATTAGCGGCCAGCACCACAAAGTATTATGAGCGCTGGCTTGCCTTGATATGCTGGTTCTCCACATGCTGTCTCGCTACCATCAACAAACCTCAAGCAGCAACCAAGACTTCAAGACTCATTTGTTTCCCTTGATGCTTTGGCTGCATAGGTCTGAATCTTGATAGGGGCCCCGAAATGCTTGAAACCCCATTTTGGTGGGGATTGATGTCCACATTCCGCTTTTGAATCGGTTCCGTATTGAAACTCATAGCCATATGGAGTGAGTTTATCCACTCCCGGATCGCTCACGGTCCGCCAGTTGCCTTCAGAGATGGCCGAGCCCGCGCCGCCCACACCGCGGCAGGCGGAACGGGGAGTTCGGCAGACGTGCTTGGGTGATCTTGAGTGAAGATCAGAACCAATGACTGTTGGTCGTAGCTATGTTCTTTTCAAAACCAAGTGCATTTCTACTCTTCTGAAGTGTTGTTTGAGTCCACTTGCTGGCGTGTGTCAAAAAATATTCAAAGCAGCGGTGTGGCACAGTGAGGCAGTCATCGAAGTGGCATGGGGTTTTGGGGGCTGCTCACGCCATGCGCAGGCGGTGCCCCTGGATAGAGCCCGCGGCCCAGCCCGGAGTCACCGCCGGTGGTTCAAAGAAAAAGGTCCCTTAGGGATGGTCGTCCTGAGAGGAAGAGATCCTGAATGACAGCTACCATGATTCTTATATTTTGGTGGTTCCCGGCCCTTGGCCCTGAGCATTTTTTTTTAGCATCTTAGTGTTGAGTGGGGACTTCCATTTAACCCACCAAGAGTTAGACTTGTAGCGGGGGATCTGAGGACAGCCCACTATATGGACATACGATCGGAGTTTTGACCATGGCTCACGGGCCCTTCTAATGGTTAGTGACAGGCGGCCTTTTGCCTTCCCGAACTGCCCAACGGACTGAAGAAAGACATACCCATGGTTTGCTGTCCCTCTTGCGGTTTCTTGTCATAAGGTTATGCCGTCTTGAGAGATCACAATATATTTACCAGGGTCTTCAAAGATTATGAATCTTTCCCTTGGCTGAGGAAAAGGCTGGCCTTCGTAGCGATTTCGGATTGGCAAACCCTCGATTTAAATCGCCGGGTTTGTCAGAAGCAACAACCTCGCAGGAGCTGCACAGCGCCAGAAAGCGCCAACTCAGGCTGCTACATGCTGAGACATGGTGTTGGATTGATAACAAACAAGTTTAGCGGATCCCCGATCACCGTCCTTTATGTCAGGCAACGTGATGCAGTTCAGTTTCATGCGTGCAGAGTGCACACCACGTTTCTTGAAAGGAAACTAGTGCTCCCAACAGTTGAATACAGGCTTGTACAATTGCGTCCGCATGTCCTGAAAAAAAAGCATTTCGACCATAGGACGGCGCTTTCACCCCAAAAAGCAGGACGACGTGGGCAACGCAACTCGGTGAGGACTCCCCATAATTTGAACCGTAATGTTTCGCTTGCGAGGTGCCTGGAAAGCTTCACAACGCGACCATCCTTTGGGGTAGATCTGGATCGCGTTTTGGATACATCGCACGCTTTGTCGGACACATCACACATCGTGCTTCATCCCCACTCGGCTTCACAACTCCGTCGTATGAGTCCACTTGACCTAAGGTCGGCGCCTTTGAGCGACAGGGATCATCCAGGAGAGCCGTGGCCTGGCAGCTCCACGGAGATGGAGTCTCTTCTGTGTGTGTGTGTGTGTGTGTGGTTTTTGTTTCCTCTTTGTTTTGGCAAATATGCACAACTTGGGGGAAAAGGGTGGTTTGTGAAAAGGGTGGTTTCTGAACATGGAGTCTCTTTGTTTTGGTGAATATTCTAGGGGTACCTTCCAATTCCATTCTGTCCAGGGATCCGGATCTTTCCAGAAAACCGCCGGAGACCCAGGGAAAATAGCTGGTGTTTGAAAAGAACGATGGTTAAAAAGAATGGGGAATCAACCCCTAGAAATATGCAAAACTCCGGGTAAAAGGGTAGTTTGTGAAGAGTGACGGGTGAAAGCTAGGAGCGATTTAGACATCTTTTCCGGAAGCTAGCTGCTTTTCCGGAATTCAGGGCATGAGGAGGAGGGCGCCCCCCCCAAGAAAGCACTGATAAACTGGGCGGGGTTCTGTCTTTAGGGCAGTCCCCCAAACTCAACAAACAACCAAGTTGAACAAATTGTTTTTTCCTTTTGGTTTCCAAAAGTCCGTAAAAGAGGGGTACCCTCAAACAAGAAGGTCAGCCCCAAGTGTCTGATGCGTTAGGCGCCCGGAGCTCACCAAAATTCGAGCAAAGCCAGGAGCGGACTTCTTGCGCATGTGGCACCAAACCCACAGCGAGGGCCTCAAGCTTGGGATTTGGGGCGTTCGGGGGGGGGGTGAAGGCAGTTTGGGGCGTGCGGAGTTTGGTTCACCGCTCTCTTTTTTTTGGTGGCCCCCAGGCGTCCGGTTCCTTAGCCTTTTAGGCTTTTAGTTGGTTTAGTGGTAGTTTCCACACTAACCGTCAAACTTTTAGCAGGGGATCTGAGGGCAGCCGAGTTCTGTTCAGCTTGTCCAAGGTGAGGGATGGTAGGTGTTTGATGCAGAGGAACTGAGCTTGCAAGGTAATCCCTACCCCCTAAGGTTCGCAAAGTACTTCCCCCTTTCCGTACCCCAGAAAGTTAACGGAGGCTTGTTTCGTAGTAGAGAGTTAGAAGGGAGGCATCAACCAGTTTTTGTCAACAAGTACTGCTTGTTGGCTGATGGCAGGGGTTCCCCCAATAAGACTGGAAGAGGTCAGTGGGTGGAAGTAAAGTATTGGTTTCAATTTGGGCTTGTAATTTAGTATTGGGGCTGCCGGGGGTTTGGAAAACCATGTGCTTATTATTTAAATATTCGGGAGGCCTTTCTTATTTGGAGAAGAGATTAGCCTGTGCTTAATTTAACCTGGCTCTTCGCGTTGTTTCCATTGCCGCACCTGGTTCTTGACCCCAAGCTCAGCTGGGGGGTTGAAGACAAGAGACTCAGTCACTTGTGCTCGCAGGTGCTTTGGCTGTGTCGCTGCAATGCAATGAAAAGGCAGAGTCACGTTGCCTGGGCAAGTTCTTTCACTCGCTTGTAGCCCACCTCAGCGCGGGCGGCGTGTCATTATTTGAGCAACGCAATGGCGGGTTCCACTTGCCGGGTGGATAAAATATGAGATGATTGCCTGCATAGTGCGACATGACTCCTGTATGTGTATGTATTTAGGGGTTGATTCCCCATTCTTTTCAGCCATCGTTCTTTTCAACAACCAGCCTTTTCCCCAGGGTTTTTTTAGTGGTTTTCTAGAAAGATCCGGATCCCTGGACAGAATGAAAATGGAAGTTACCCCTAGAATGTTTCATTCTTCCAAGGGAGGCGTTCGCATCGCCGCACAGCGATCGAAGTGGCAAGGCTTGGCACGGAGGGCGTGACCTTCCTGGGCGCGGAGATGCTGTCGTGGGGCCCAGCCTGCAGAGAGAACAGATGGGAAGGTGCCAAAATGAAACCAGGAAATGGACCGCAGGTTTTGGTCCATGTTTCCACTTACCAGGGCAAGCCATTTTGGGTACATAGTTTTGACCCACAGCCAGATGGAAGGTGCCAAACTGGCGATCCGAACTTTGCCGGTCGCGAAAGTGGTTGGTGGACATGAATCCCCAAATGATTTCCACCAAAGGGTCCTGAATCAAAATTCAGACTCAAGCGAGGCCCATGGTGGTCAAACATGTCAGGAGGGCTTTGGTTTATCCAGGGATAGCCAGAAGCAATCAACCACAACTGGCATGGGGATTTTGTGGATGGAAGCCTTTGCAGCCCGGCACACTGGGTGTTTGTCCTTTACATGTTGGGGTTTCTTGAGACTATGGCAAGTGATATCTTGATGATACTTGTCGCTGCCCTGCGTAAATAGACCCATCCTTTTGCCACGACATCCTTGTCGCACTTCCCAATGAACTCTGTGCATGTGTGGTCGTGCTCAGTCCTTGCAATGTTTCATTCTGGCATGGGCTTCATCTTGGATGTTACCAGATAGTCGTCCCAGTATTGCACGACAGATGTTGCAAATGAGCAAGTCGCTGACCACACACGAACTACTGTGGATGGACGAAATCCTGCACAACTTGGAAACCATGACAAACCATGGTTGGTTGGTATTTGCAGGGGAATCACCATTCCAGGGTGCGAAATGGATTTTGTCCATCCACAGTATGGTAAGTTACAGCACAGTCCTGGTACTTGTACAGTCAGCTGCAGCACTCGCACTTCCGAATCTGGACATCCCCAAGCGGGCGTTGCTCCCAAACGACAATTGAGTTGGTCCGCAAGCTGTGTGACGAAGCTCAAGCTGCCGTTTGGGTGTGGGTCAAGAATAGGTACCCAATATGGAACCCTTGTGAATGAAAACAAGGACCTAAAACCTGCAGTCCATGTCCTGGTTTAACTTTGACCCATGCCCATTCTGCTTTACGGTTCGCTGAAAAACCGCGTGGACGACGGGTTTGGAAGTGCTTTGGTGCGGAGGCCGCTGATGGCCCTCGAGCTGGGGGGCCAGGGTTTGCGGACCGATCTGCGCAAGGAGGAAGCACTGGGCCGGAATGGCCGCGTGGAGGGGGGGGCGACTGGAATGGCCCTTTGGGATGTTCCTGGCCTTGTGAAGGCGTTCCAAAATGAGGTCCCGCACTTGTACAGCCATGGAAGATGCTATGTTCCAACATGTGTGCCTCGCATTGATTTTAGGGTTCCAACGTCTTTTGCGGGGCTGGGCTTGTCATCACACATATGATGAACATGAACTGAGGTCTGGTGATTGCAAAAGCGAGCCGTGACCACCTGGGGCGTTTGATCATGGCACAGCTGGTTTGTTTGCTCAAATGCCGGTTTTCGGTTCCCAGTTCAAATTCGGCTGCATGAGTGGTCCGTATGAGAACCCTAATTCGGGCGGGGGTGGTCAAAATCATGATGCCAGCCATGTTTTGCCGCAAGGTTTCGCAACGGGGCTTGGGTCAAGGATGTTTCCATCAGCGTTGGTTCTATCGGACTTCAGGACCCAACGGTTCCCAGGTGATACATCTAAATATAGCCGTGCGCTAGTTGGGCCGTCGGCTGGCCAAGGTCATGTATCACCAGTTCCTGCCCTTTTCTAGAGCCATCTGAGGTCTTAGGTCGGGCTTCAAAGGCAGTTTCCGCCTTATATTCCGCCCAAATGAAGCCTCAGCTAGCAGTCCATGGAGCTATGGAGCCTCTCAACAGAAGGGGTTGCCTATCCCAGATCAGTGGTACGTTCCCATTTGGCAGAAACAAATAGGCTATAACCAGGCTCAGTGTAAGTGTAAGGGGCTAAATAGTCACCAACATGTTCCTAGTTTAGTTTTTTAAGGTCCCCCAAACCCCATTATCATTGTTTCCTTGGTGGCTCCCAACCATCCCCTTAGCCTTTTAGCTTTTTAGTGTTTAGTGGTAGTTTCCATTTAACCCACTAAAAGTTAAACTTTGTAGCGGGGGATCTGAGGGTAGCTCAGTTTAGTATCATATTTAGCCTCTGATTAAAGCAACTTACCGAGTGACGTGCCGTCTTGAGAGGTCAACTCAGCTGAAAAATGGATGCGGATTTTCGGACTTCAGGAGCTGCGGATCGTCCATGGCCCGGCAGCGAAGGCGGAGGCTCGGGTGTTTTGTTCACTTTGCGGGATGGGTCCGCATCTTTTCTAAGGGTTGATTCCTTGTTCATTCTTTCCAACCATCGTTCTTTTCGAAAACCGAAGCCGTTTCCATGGGTTTCCGGAAGCTTTCTAGAAGGATCCCTGGCAAAAGAATGGGAAAGGTAGCACTAGATATTTGGGGCCTCCAGATGTGGGACCCAAAGCTCAAACAAGCTGAAGACATCCGCTTAGTGTCATTAATTCTGGTTCCCTCAGTGCGGGGCTGCCCAGGTTCAGGCATAGCCCTGACTTTCTTGGCCTCGGTTTTTCGACCAAATGGGCCGGGGAACGACGTCGCAGCCTGTGCGCACTGCAGACTGGCATTCCTATGTGTCCTTCGCAGATTCTGGATTTGCTTACCTGAGGGCCAAATGAAGCTTGTTGCTTTGGAAGCCAGCTGTTGGAAAGCACGAGCTGGTGGTGCAAAGACCATTGGAGAATGGTGCAAACCTTGAGGTGCTGTCAAACCAGAGGCTAAAGCAACACTGAATGCCGGCTTGTAGCAAAGCTATACAACACCGGACAGCCAAGAATGAAAACACATCATGTTGCTCATCTTCCGTGTTCTTCCTTTTCCGTTGGGTTTTGACGTGATTCCCAGAGGGAAGACCGATGCTCGCCATTTTGGAGATCCAAGCATCCAAGTCCTTCAAGACGAGCCGTGGGTCTCGGGATGTCTCGGGCGAGGGCCGGCCCGGAGCTCTGGGCAGCTGCCTGCCGCTGCTGCTGGGCCGATCCCAGCAGCGGAGCTTTTGGCAGCCGCCCGACGGTGAGGGGACGGGGGTGGGTGGAGTGGGTGGCGGGTGGGTGGGTGGGGTGCGGTGCGGTGCGCTGCGGTGCGGTGCGGTGGGGTGGGGTGGGGTGGGGTGGGGTGCGGTAGGGTGGCAGGGTCCGCTTTTCTCTGGAAAGGGCGGTCTAGGAGCCGGAAACTGGAGCCGCTTTTGGAGTCCTGGCCTGTGGTGGGCCTCAGTGAAGGAGATGTACACTGTTGTTTGCCGGTGTTTGCCCGCCTGCAACTATCAAAGCAGTTGGCTGCTGCTGCAGAAAGGGTGGTCAGTGTGAGTCATCAGAGAGTAAGGTGACTTCTCTTCAGCCAGGGCATACTTGGATTCTGCGCGCACGGGCCTGGGTGGAGGGTCCCGTCCCCACCCCCCCCCCTCCGCCCCCATCCCCAGGCCCCCCCTCCGCCAGCTGGGAGCTGAGGCGAGTGCTGTGCCCGGATGCCTTCTACGCGCTGTCGCGGCAGCATCTGCAGATCGAGGCCTGGCCTTCAGGGAGTCAGCTTCAGGCCTTCGGCAGCGGAGAATTGAACCTGTCCGTTTTGAGGGGAGGCCCCCCCAAAGCAAAACAATAGAAGAAGAAGAAGAAGAAGACCGTTTTCCCCGCGGTTTCCCCGTAAAATCCAAGCAAAACGGGGCTCCCCGAAAAAAGGCATACCCAACGAGTTAAAACGTCCAGCCTTTGCAAACGTTCAAGCAGAGCAATTATATCAGGAGAACGGATGTGTTCTGCCTCATTGTGCCATGTGTTTCGAACGGAAGTGCGGGCTTATGTGCATCCATGCGTCGAGTAAGAATCGATGTTCTTGTTGTTCCACATTGCTCTCCATATTCTGGGCCACAGTGTAGACTCTCCATGCCCGATCGTGTAAGTAGCCAACATAGAGAAAGACTACTGATACAGCCAGCCTGCAAACGCCATCTCCTGTGTGACTTCATGTCGTTGGCTGTTGTTGGTAAACCGGTTCATTGCAGAACCCGCAAACTGTTCCCAGCGCCCAGGTGCCGTGCGATTCCGAAGTCGAGGTCCTCCTGTTGACTGGTCAGAGGGAAACAGAAGCAACCCAAAAATATGTGCAGGGCTTCAATGGGGACGGTGGATGCCGCAGATGACCTGAATTTTGCAAGCAAATCAACTGGTAACCAACCGGGGTAAACCAACCAGAACCCAAACCATGGTAAACTACTGTAAATTAGGGAGTCCCCTTGTTCCCCGCCTTGCAATATTGAGGGCAGCTACTGTATAGCCACCCTCGACTTAGGTGGGAGAGGAGTTCACAGTGTCTGCCAAAAGCGCCGCTCACTCAGCGCTGCGAAAGTAGTGAAGGGTCCCGTGAACCTCGCGCTTTTGGCTGGGTATGCCAAGACTGTAGCCAAGCCGCTGTTTATTTTTTCTCAGCCATGATGTTGGGCTTAAGGGTAGCACAGATTGGTACAACTCCGGAGCTGTTCCGACAAATTAAATGAACAGGTGGAGAAGAGTCCCCAAGCTTGTCCAATGAAGAAGGTCGGTTGCAGTGTTGTATCCGACGCTTCCCCAAGGCCATGTTCCACGTGCGGAACCTGAGCACCTCAAATCCCATACGGATCTGCAGGAGAGCTCACAAAGCCAGAGAGCAATGTGGCCATGACGGCAGAGTGAGTACTCGTACCTCCGAAGCTTCCCTTGAATCGTTCCTTCCTGAAATGGTCCTTGGAACCAAGCACCTAAGAGAACCACAGGCCCATTGATTCGTAGCTCATTTTACCACACTTTCAAGATCCTTTGGCCGACAGGGCGCATCCGGCACTCGAAATGGCGTCCCTGCGCTTGGCTTCATAGGTGTCCTTTTGATCGGTTGGCTTGGGTAGAAATAGACGGGATTTCAACTGGTTTAGATGGGTATTCCATTTTCCAGGGAAACCTAAAGGACACCTAAAAGGTTACCCTGGTAATGCCGTGGAAAACAGGACACCTACTGTGGATGGACGAAACCCTGCACCACTTTGAAACCATGGTTGAAACCATTATTCCTTGGTGTTTACAGGGGAATCATCATTCCAGGGTTTCTTAGGTGGTGCAACTTTGAGAGCATGGGAAACCATTGTTTCCTGGTATTTACAGGGGAGCCATTATTGCTGCGGGATTTCGTCCACAGTGTGGCGTTATGGTACCAAAAGGACGTCTACTCGCCGTGAGGACCTTGGTGCCGGAGGACTTCCAAGCCGCAGTGCCCTTGTCGCTGGGCGAGCGCAGGCCAGTGCACTGGAGCTCAGGCAGCTTTTGGCGGCACGTCCTGGGTCATGGACTCTGGAATTATAACGACCTCACACGACCGAATTCACCCCAAATGGTGGTTTATGTGGGGAATAGCCCCCCAACCGCCTTATTTCAGGCTGGTGAACTATTATAATTCAGCCTGGACTTTGCCCTTTTGGGTTTGGACCCGTTCTTTAGTGGCAAACATCAAATTCAGGCTTTGTTTGGGCTTCACTCAGGAAGTGAGAAGCTGACGTTAGACTTTGGGCCTTACTTGATTTGAAGCTATGCCCCCCCCGGAAAGCCTTCCAGAGAATCTGGGAAGCACGTTTATGGGAAAGCCCTTGCCCGCGAGGGAACCTGTCCGCCCCGACGCTTCTTCAGTTCCTCGGGCCTTGGATTTTGTGGTCCCTTGACTCGGTGGTCAGGTTGGCTCGGTTCTTTGCGTCTTCGAGACGTTGGTTCTTCGACTTATTGATTTTTGACATGTTGCGGTTGCAGTTCCTGTGTTGTTGGATTCTCGGTTTCGTCGCCGGTGTCTTGAACCCTTGTCAGCCTACCCGTGTTTAAACTTGCTCTCAGCCAACCCCGACCAAACCGAAAAACACCAGCGCCCCCTTGCGCTGGCAGAACATTGCTCGAAGGCTTTGGGAAAGACATCAAAGGGGGGCAAAATAATGCACAATCTAGCAAGACAAAGCAGACCGCTTTTCTCTATTTAGTTCACATCGAGCATCGGTTTGCATGAATGTCAAATGGGCACGGCTTTCAGTCCACAGCGATTTGGGGCACATCTATGATCAGCGGAATGGAATCTGTGATTTGTTTGTTGGAGTTTCTCAATCCAGCTTTCGGAACGATTGCAATTGTTTGGTAATAGTAACATAAAGAACGCGTGAGACACCCAATGAAAGCTAGAAGAACTAGCACAAGACTTTGCTCTTTGGCATCAGGTTGGCGGGTTGACGTGCAGTCATAGTTTGTATTTCATAAGTTGGGTCGCAGCATGCTATGCTCATAGAACAACACCTTCGCGACACTACCTTGTTCTTTGATTGCTCCCTTTTGATGCTGAAGTAACCTGGTCCTTCGGAGTTTGTGCAAGAAGCTTCTCGTAAGAGAGGCCTTTGATTCGCTTGAAGCGCTCCATGGTTGTTGCGTAGCTCGCTGAACACATGTGTGGTGTATGCATACGTGCGTATACATGCATGCACACGTACATGTATACATTATGCATGCATAAAACAGTAAGACATAGAAGCAGACCGACGGACAGGCAGGCAGACTGGCAGACCGTGAGACAGACAGGTTGCGCTTTTACGTGTCTATGTATATACGTAGCACTACGCATGATCTACGATGTATAGTGTCTGCCTGCTAGTCTTTTCCCCCACTGCTAGCAGCTTTGGGGTCTGATTCGCGTCACAGGCCGCTGCAGAACAGCGACATCATCGTGCTGAACCCTGTGCAGGTGGTTCCACCAGGGAAAAAAACAAGAAACAAACGGGAGCATCCCAAGCAAATGACGCATCGCTCACGTCCTGAACAAGGGAATACTAATGATTGAAGGTATACCCTGTATCACAGGTTTCGCTAAAGGTGAAGCAAGCCAACCCCCCTTCTGGACAGGGGGAGAAGGGTGGATAGTGGAGGAGAGGAGGATGCGGGCAAAAGCCATCACTATCCGTTGAAGTGACGGCACCAGCCTCAGGCAAATCCATTGGTGAAGGCAGAGTCTTGTGCGAGCCGTGAACATGAAGAAAGGTTCTTGTCCCTTCTATTAGAGACACGCACTGAGCCGCAAGCTGGCTGGAAGACGATGCTTATTCTTGGGTGTGCTGCTGAGATCACATGTTTTTGGGGAAGTCTTACACCGGAGAGGGTGGACCTCTTTGTGGACCACGGCAAGGTCCAGATAGCAGCTGCTTTGTGACTTGTGGAGGGGCCGCGGGAACATGGAGCAGCGTTTGTTTTTTCTTCTTTTCTTTTCTGGATGAAGACCCACATCTTCGCAGCGACATTTGTTACATGTCGCATAGCAGGGCCACATCCGGGTAGGCGTGCGAAGGCATTTCGCGGAGGCTCGTGTTGCGAAGCTTCGCCTAGGCAGTCGCGTAAGCGGCCGTTTATGAGCTTGAACTGTCACGTGACATGTTGAGCATTGTTGTTATGCAAGACATTGTGTGACCTTGAGTGAGTGGCAGTTTGGCGCAAGCTGTGGGTAGTAGTTTTTCGCAAGCTGTTTGCAGCAGGATGGTGCAAGCTAGAGGTTGCTGGAGGTTGTTGGCGGAGGGAGGAGAAGGTTCACTTGTCCGGCAGGGCAGCTGGAAACTCGTACTGCGGTGCTGATGCTAGTAGACCAGTTGTGCTTATGGGTAAAAGCAAATCCGGATTTCCAAACAAAGCAGGCGGATTTCGCGTAACCGCCGCGAAGGCTCCGCTTAGGCTCCACGTAGGCATTTTGTCAAAAAAACAACTGGAGGCCCTGGGTGGCTCACCCCCATTTCATCCTGTAGCCGAACTCCTCGTTGCCGCGTAGGCGGCGTAGGCAGGTATCTAGTCAGCTCTGTCTCGCGCAAGCGGTTTTTGCGGGACCGTTGCGTTTCACGTAGGCGTGGCGTAGGCGCCCCGTAAGCAAGTTAAGAATGATAAGGACCCACGGGACGCACAACCAAATTAAAGCACTGATCATGTGGGTGTGCCTCCAAATAGGGGAGCCCAATAAACCGTGGTTTTCCTTTGGGTGTTCTTTTTGGTTTTCCTTTCCACCCACCCCCAAAAAAGGGGTAACTCACACAGACACGCCACGTCGCCTTGCGAGGGCTTCAGCCTTTGGCTCGTCTTCCGCGACCTTTGGGCGCAGGAGAGGGCCCATCACGGCGGGGGCCCATCGGCCATGGTGGCCTTTGGCTTTGTGACTGGCGGATTCTTTTTGGAGCGAATCCCAGCTGCCAGTACTTCGGGGGAAAAAAAAAAAACTCCTTGGCTTGTTGGAACGCCTTGGCGTGTTGGCTAGTTGGCCAGTTGGATTTTTGGACCTGAACTCCTTTGGTTGAGGCAGCTCGGATTTTCCGAATTGGACCCGCAAAAAGTGATTCACGTTTGCGGGTTGCGTGAATGTTGTTTGTGTGAGTTGTAGCGGAGGACATGAGAAAGGTTGACCCAAATTGCGATACTGACACCTGATTTTGGTTTGTCCTGAACATTGGGGACCCTTGTCGGCTGCATTCCGATTCAACGAAGACCCCATGAAAAGACCTTCGCAGGTCTGGCATCGGGTGCCAGTTTGAACGGGCATAGAAAGTGCGAAAAGCTCGATGTTTCGCTGGACAAAGACACTATGGGTAAAGTAAGGTGTGTCGACGTTGAGAACGTGTGGAGTGTCGACGTTGAGAACGTGTGGCAGCCCCCAAGCGAACTGCACACTGAAGTGGGCCAGCCGAAGCTGACCCACCCCAACAGTTAGCGGGCCAAATTGAGAGTATGAACATGGGCACTTGATTGAAACTTATCAATATTGCACTGGACGCCATGTGTGACTTGTGTTGGTGACCTAGGCAGCAGGTTTGCAGTGATCACCTATCATGGTAGTGGGAGCCACTTATCCAGTCATGCAGCCGTTCGCGGCAGGACGGAGCAATCGAGAACGGGGCGACGAAAACAGAGCGGCGAGTTGGTTCGATACATGGCATACGGTGCTTCACAAGTCAGTGGTTGTGGAGTTTTCCATGTAATCCAAATCACAAGTTTTTTAGTTTTTTTTCTGGAGAATCAAAGCTCCATTGCAAAATGTGCTTCTTACATTTCGTGTTTCGAAGGCATGTCTGTTTTAATTTTGTTTGACTGGGTTTGGCCTCTCTGCGAGCATGCTTAGCCTGTCGCGGGAGGTTGGCCTAACTCTTTGGGGACACACGGGTGACATGGGTGCCCCCAAAAGGGCATATTGCATTTGGTGCTGCGTGATGCAAGTTGGACTGTTTGGAAGTCAAGTTCTCAAGTTCCCAAAGACGATTGGTGGACATTTGCAGCATGTTCACCAAAAAGCACCCTGCTGATTTGACGCATCTCCCTGTCGATCCGGCTCGCAGGGCAGGCAGTTCATCGGTGCAGCCAAGAGTAGCATGGAAGTGTCACACACACGAGCAAGAAGAGCACCCCATGTTTTTCGCACATCAAACGTGTGCTGAGTGTCAGAACATCACTCTCAGTGCTTGTTTGGCTAGAATATGATGGTTTCGGAAACATTTGGTTCAGCTGGGATGAATGCCGGTCTTCCTCGCCATCAATCCGGTTGCTGACAGTGCTCCAGGAATGGATCCACAGCCTCGTACAAGCCTACCAAGTACCAGTTTCGTTTTGAAACCATGGTGGCTGGTCCAACTGGATGGTGTGATTTGTCTCCAGAGCCCTGCCAATCAACAGCCCCCTATCCAAGCATCGGTCTTGTGACCAAGAAGGGTACCTTCCAAAGCCTCGTGCCGCCCTGCAAAAGCCCCGTGCCGCTCAAGCGCCCGGACGCTTGGAATCCATGTGCGCACAGCTGTGTAGGTGGCGGGGTTGCGCCAGGGATGGCTCAGATTTCCTCATAGAATGGCGATTTCGTGGCACCTACTTATTATTTGTTACAAAAAGGAACATGCGCCCCAAAGTAGATGTGGCTCGCCGACGTGTCTCGTCAAGTGTTGAATCAAGCACGGCCCTGAATGAATGATTCAGCCGAATGGCATTCGATGTGCTCATGGTACCCATCCTGGAATGCTAGTGATGTGCTGCTCTATGCCAGAAATGTTGTTGTCCACATTGCTGCGTGGCAGGTGGGTAGGTCATGGACCGGAAACAAGGCAGTCACGTTCTTTGGGGGCCATCTGTAATTGCATGTCTAAAAAGTGGCAACTTGTTGAACTGCGCGCTTGGTAAACTCGAGCAGCGAAAGGCCGGCGAAAGGGCAACGAATTCATGATGAAGTTAGACGTTGCATGGTCCAAGGATTTTAGATCGCCGTTCCGACACACGTCTCGCTCATGTTGACTGTGCGGGCTCACGCAAAAGTTCCCTCTGAAATCCTGAATGTTGATTTCGCCGGCCGCAGGCCCAGGCAGTTCTTTCCAAGTCTGCTTGCTGGCAAGGAGTGGAAGCTGCAAGCCGAAGTTTTATCGACGAAATCCGAGATTGGACCGCGATTGGACGGCGATTGGACGAATTCCACCAGTGAGCCCGTGCCCATCCGATCTGCGTCGATTCCTTCTTGTTTCCGGGAAGGCCAGCGCTTGAGATAAGCAGCGATGCCCAATGTTGCTCCGCGATTGGACCCTGTGGGATCGCGATTGGCCGGCGATTCGGGGGTCACTCCACATCGCAGCTCGACATTCACTGTGCGGCTGCTTCGCTTGGCAAAAGCTGGCTGAGCAGTTGGCTGCAGCCCCGGTGATAAGATCTGCTCTCCTTTGTTCTTCATCTTCACAACCCTTTAGAAAGCAGAGCGCGACCACAAGCCCGAGCGTTTTGTGAATCTGCTGCAAGCGGTAGCGATGGGTCAACCCCTGAAACCCACTCTGTTCTGAGGGTTTGCGGGCTGATGATGTTGGTGTGTGTGGGAATGGCACTCTGAAGTGAGTCCTTACTTCTTGGAGCCTTGGGCGGGCGCTGCCTTGGGTGAACAGTGAGGGCCCTTTTGGGATATGGGTATGGGTCAAAATTAAACCACCAGGGGGCCGCAGGTTTTAGTCAATTCTTAGTCCTTGTTCCATTTACCAGTATTCAAATTGGGGCACCTATTTTTGACCCACACCCATATGAAGAAGCATCAAACGACCCGCAGGGAAATCAAGTGACAGTCGGCAGATCGGTACTAGAGAGCGAGTTCAACGGGGGATTACGGCGTCAAACTTCAGGCAAAGATCAACACAAGGTGCACTTGGCCGCAACTTCATTTGCACGAGCTATATGTCTTAGGGATATACTTTTTGTGTTGGTGTGTATCATTTCAAATCACAGTATGTTGGACTTATTTTAGCTACTTCAACATTCAGTTTGATCAGTTTGGGGCCACCATAGCCAGCATGTCAAAGATATGCTGGATTGCAAGTGCAGTTTGGGAGGGCCCGATGTGGGTGGAACGACAGCACCAAGTAAACAGCCGAGCCCTTTGCTTCCATTTGCTGAAAATAATATTGTTTATTTCCCACTGTTGGTTTGAAGAAGAGTCTCTCACTATTGGAAATATGTTTTCCAAGGCGGTTAAGCAAATGGAGGTGTGTAACACACTGGAAAGGTTCATATCATGCATTCCCGGCAGGCAACAACCGCCGTGCTTTGAGGCCCCGCGCATGGGTGGGACCTGTTGCAGCCCTGATGGCTCTCTCAACTGCTGCTGCCTCGGATATGGTGTGGAAAAGCAGGGCTTGGACAAGCAAGCAACAGGCATTTAGTGTGCCACTAATACTGTGAATGGACGAAATCCTGCACCAGCCAAGAAACCTTGGAATGATGATTCCCCTGCAAATACAAACAAGCAATGGTTTCCCATGGTTTCAAACTGGTGCAGAGTTTCGTCCATACACAGTAGGTAGAGGAAGTTTGGGTGAGGAAGTCTTGGTTCAATGGCTCTTCATTGTGCGGTGGTTCTGGAAGCGTGGACTACAATCATCTTGCTCACCTAATGTCCCATGCCCAGGAGAACATGTCAGGTTTTTTGGGGTATAATCATGTTGTGTTGTCCTCGCTTGCCAGGTGGAGTGGGTAGCAGATTGCACTGGGAGTTGATTACTATTATGATTTTATCATTGACAGTATCAGCGTCAATATACATCCTGCAAGAGTCATAGCGACCTTGCTAGTTCAACGCTGCTGTATACTGCTGAAGGTTCCTTCTGGACGCCTGATGTGTGAATCAGGCGGAATTATTGGCAGGCCTGGATTCACGAAGACCTGGTCAATGGGTATGTGTTTGAATGGGGGACCCAACTGGATGTTGGTGGTCCTTTTACTTTTCCTTTCAGCCATCCTGGAAAGGGGCCAACTCAAAAATCGCCAACCCAGGTAATCCCCAGCCAAAAATGGACCCGGGGAATGTCTGGCTCCTTCAGGCAGGGACGGGTGATGTTGCTTGCCGACTTGCCTCCTAGGTGGCTTCAGCTCCACTCCCAACCTCACGACAGTGGCGAGTGTCACCTACAAGGATCCTCAGCCTTTGGAGGGCTCAACGAAAACTCTTCAAAGGCAATGCCCAAGCCTGTGGGTCAGCAAAGGGTCCCGTTTTAGCAATTCTAGTGGTGCCCCTAGTAAAGGATTCCGGATCAGGATTCGCCAACCCTCCATTATGAACAGCCCAGGAAAGAAGAACACCTCCCAGTGGGACACGTGATGAGTACTTGTCACGGAGCTGATGTTCCCTTTGATAGAGCCTCCCAAGCGTGATACGGCAGCAATATGTGGGTATGAATCAAAATCAACAATTGGGGGACTGCAGGTTTTGGTCCGTGTTTCCACTTCCCAGGGTTCCATTTGGGGTACTTAGTTTTGACCCACAGCCATGTGTTTGTTCATATTGATACCTTCACAATCCTTCATAGCAAGTCGTTGAGCAGCTCGGCGGATCAGCATCATGTGTTTTGGCGAGTTTTGCCCGACAGGTCCTCATACAGTTCGCGTCAAGCCCCATGTTTTCTTTTGGGACAGTTGGTGTAAGCCATCACAAAAGCAGCGGAGACAGCTGACTCACAATCAAGGCTGAGTCATTGGATTTGAGATGTCAATTGTAGTTTTTGTGTGGGTGCAGTGTTTTGTTGTCTTAGGCTGCAAGGGTTTTGCGCTCCGGGCAGTTCAGACCAAGACATTGCAATTATGGCAAGCCTGAGGGGTGCACCGGGTCAACTTTTGCGAAGCAAATCCAAAGGTTGAGGAGGTCAATGTCAAGTGAATTCGGCAGGTCATACAATACATACCGAGTCTGAGTGCGGAATGTCTCCGGTGCTCTCAACCTCATGTTGTGCGCGGTTCGACCAAACCATGAGCTTCCCCAGCTCGTTTCGGCAGGAAGATGCCAGCGATCTGCCGAAGGCAGGTTCCGCCGGATTAAGAGGCGACACAAAGACCCGTGAGCGATCGGTTTTATCAGAAGTGACCATTTTGGGTCAGTTTGAGAAGGAAACCGACATGAAATCAACCATCTAGAAGGGTCTCTAGTTTACACGTACTAACAATGCATGAATCGTGCGAATGTTTCTTGTGTCTATCTATGATTGACGTGCACGTTCAGGATTGAAAAGCGCAAACCGTTGCAAGACTACACTGTGTGCACTTCTCCCTAATTGTTCCCACGTTGGCCATTAGCATCACAAGTGCTTCCCAGAGTGAGTCGCCTCTAGAATATTGCGCAATCTAAACGAGTCTGGAGATGTTTGGAGGGGCTGGCAACTGGCCTATGAGTAGGAATGCCAGGATCCATGTGGCATACAGGACAACAGTTGAGCCACTGTAAGAAATGTTGGCCATCTCAATCCTCCGGCAGCATTCATGGCCCAAGGGGTGTGACTGGTGAATGGTTTTTCCAAAGCAAAGAAAAAATGGGGGGGTACGGGTGTTGCTTTCCCACACGACAGAAAAAGAACAAAAAGAAAGGAAGAAAGAAAGAAAGAAAGAACACAAGTTCCAAAACAAATCCGCACCCGTAAAAAGAAGGATGTTGCTAGAGTGCCTCCATGTCGAGCATTTGCAACATGTCAAGGGAGGCCAGCTCAATCTGGCATTGATCAAGCTGACAGGGTCGCATCCAACAGATGATCCAAGCTTTCTTGGCCAAAAAGCACTTGGCGACTGCGCCAGTGCACTAGCATGCTTCCATTTGCTTAAAAAAATGTTGTCATTTTCCCTTTGTTGGTTGCAAGGGGTATCTATAACTACCGCTTTTTTTGTTTCCAGGCGGCTTCAGCGCGGGAAGTTGGGCTCTCGTCACTTTGGGGATGTTTTGGAGTTCCTCCGTCAACTCTGGTTTTTGCGTCCAACTTGCCCAGATTCGCTCCTGGGGATTGGAAGGAGCCATGGCGCAATGGCAGCGCGCCCAACCTCCTAAAGTGTGTTGGGAGGTCGCAGGTTTAAGTCCTGTTGGCTCTACTTTTTGAAGAGCGACAACGCAGAGCAACCCTCAAAAACGAGACACGCCTCAGGCGGCCTTTTGCCAGGCTCCAAAGGTCACGAGCCGGCTGATCAACGGTGCCATGGATCCGGAGGTGTAC
>CAUJNA010000902.1:263691-498691 GCA_963377175.1 Effrenium voratum | reverse complement strand
GGGTGTCCGGTTTGTAGATGGGGGGGCCAGTGGTGTCCTTTGTCAGGTTATTTCCTTTACCAGGGCCGTCTACAGTAGTTTGGGGGCTAGCACTAAGAACATGGAAGATACCTGAATGCATCTGGAAGGATCCAGGATTCCCTTTTGTCGACTTGGAACATACGCGCCGGCAGCGGTTGCGAGGATTTCTCGGTAAGTCTGGTGGTTTTCAGCTTCGGTGCCTTGAACGTTTTTTTTTGCAGTGAGTATCCCGAGGGATGTATCCCTGGCCACTGAAAGCTTGGACAAATGTTGATTGCCATGAGACCCTTATGAATTTGCGGTGCAACTAGGGTGTCTTACGATATCTTGTGCAATTTACTTAGTCGGCCTGCTGACACGTGAATGACTCTCATAAAGCTGCTCACGTGTCCATCACATGCGGCAGTGGTTCCTTACGTGCAAAGCGCTTTGGCAGCGTTTCGCAAGCTTTTTAAAGGAGCTAGTGTTGCGGATAAACTGGCCAACCTCTCCCTGGGCGTAAGAGTATAGAAGAGGGCGCTTTCAGTTTGATGAGAGACTCAGATGAGAGTGGGAATTGGGACTTACGTGCTAGTTGGTTCCGTGCAAATGGTAGACAGCGCGACCACGATATTGTGAAGACGTGTTGCACGCCGACTTACCTAGCTGAGGAATAGGTTAGTTGTACAGAACAAGAACCAGAAGCGAAGAATTTACATAGAGTTTGCCTTTGTGGAAACCCTCATAACAAGGCAAGGTGGAGACCAAGGCAAAAGATGATGCCTCCTGAATTGGAGAAAGGCTCAGAGCCTTTACCCTACTGTGCTGTGGATCTTCCTTGCATTCATTCAAGAGCGCATCCTCACATGTTGTCACAAATGAGCAGCAAAGTCGAGGTAGCTACCAAGTCAACTCAATTTCAGAACACAGCTGAAGCCAAACGCATTGATTGCCAGGTCACAATCCTCTGTGCGTGCAGACAGACACAAACTGGTTGGACCCATTTTTTGGACGGTTGTCAAGGAAAGCCGGTTCCAACCACGCATCTGTTTTTGGAGAGTCCAGTTTGATTCACACCCTCGCTGGGTCCAGCGCATCCCGGATGAGACAGCACATGGAAGCACCACCATCTCGCTGTGTCGCAGCCGAACGGCAGCTGGTTGGAAGGGAGCCAGACTCAGAGCTGGGGTTGTATCCAAAATTGCTTTAGAGTTGAGAGCCTTTCGGAGCCGATCGGAGTTCTGGTTAGGGACATAGAAGTCTTCATCGACCAAAACCCAGCATCTCGTAGGTGATGCTTCGAAGGCGGGGCCCCAAAGAGGTGCTGCCGACAGGCTCGCCCGCCAATATCCATAAGCTGTCTATCCAGAAATCCGATCGGCTCCGAAAGGCCTCTTGGAAAAGCATTGGAGACCCCCAGCTAATGGCGCCCTTACCACCGCTACGCTTCGATCTCAGAAGGCTCTTGGATGGAGCTTGCAAGGCTAGATGCAGGCCTTGGAACTTACCTTTTGAGCATCAACTCAAAGCTCTTCCAAGAGGCTTGTCATCAGACACCCCGGAATCAAACCGAAATCAGCTGTTACCATTGTATCACCTGCGGGTGTGCCCTGCAGGGAAGTCGCCCAAGAGCTGGCTTTCAACACCAAAGCTGCGCCCGGAAGCTTGGAACTGAAGGTGTCCGGGACAATTAGTATATATTATATAATGTATATTATGTATATGATATATATATATATATATTGGAAATGGAAGCCACCTGGATGTGTTTTGAGGCAAGAGCAGAACAAGTGTTTTGACTTTATGTCACAGAGACGAAGAAACGCGCTTGGCTGTAAATTCCTGCCAGATTCCATGTTGCTGACTACCGATTATGTGGATGCTTCCATAGGTTTGTGCATGCCTACTTTTATACAGGATATTGTTTGTACACACTTATTCGCATGCACAAACACCTTGGTATCTTCATCCATACATATGTCCACACAACATTGACTACATAGCGTCATTGCGGGTCACAGGTCACAGACGCTCGTTCTGTAACAAACGCCTGTCTTGGGAAAACTCCTTGCGTACAAACAATTACCATTCTGAACACTCGAGTGAAGGACCTGAACGAAGCAGAAGTTTGGAAGATTGACTTTGCTTGTCCAAGTGCTGAAGGCGGACGCTGTCTATTTCATGTCTCTTTGAGATTTGCCTTGGGATGATGTCCCTTCCCAAACTGCCGGTGCTTGCTACCACTCGGGAGTCTCAAGCTTCCACGCCAGGTAGGTGAGTTGATATGTCCCTTGGCCTGGGCAGTTATGTGTTTGCTTTCCGGGGGGGACAGATGGTTTGAGAAGTTGTCATGTTCGGAAGCTGCTTGGAGCTATCAATAGCATCACAAAAACCCAAGTGTGTGTGCGCGTATGTGTGTGTGTTGCGGCCGAGCATGCCTGTGTGTTGACGTGTTCTTGGGCAGGTGGAAGAGACCTGGCAGTTTGTGAGAGCAAGACTTCGGCCATGGCCTATCCAGGTTTACCCGGTGGGCCTGTCTTTTCCAGAATGTTCTCCCTAGCTGAGAACTACCGACTCTCTTCTTGGAGTAGTGGAATGTCCCGAAAAGCACATGGTGCGTGTAATTGTGCACAGAAAAGATGAGATCGGCACGTCAATGGTTTGGACTGACCGCTTAGCTACTTGCAAAACGGCTCAAGACTTCCAGAGTCGTATCCAAAAGGTCATACCCTACAGTTGTGCATGCACCACCCATGACTTTAGGTCTGTAAACAACCTGAAGAGTACAACTCCGAAATCTTTGAGCCTTATGTCCTGTCGCGATTCTACAATGCCTTGGAGTTCGAGTCACTTTCACTCAATGGACACTTGAAGTTGACTCGCGAGCAGAACCAATAGTGGTTTTGGGAGTTTGCCCGCAACCGGCCTGAAGGGGAAACTTACGGGTTGAAAGCTGCTTGTGAGGCTTAAGATGCTTAGAAGGATTCATTGCTCAGGAGTTTTCGGCAAAGGTGGGTTTGTTGATACAAGGGCGGAGCGAACAGCCTTGGATCTAGGTCTTGTTTAAATTTTAGCCTTTGAAATTGGATTGCTTGGGTGCCACCGCCTTGCCGGTCGCAGCGCTCGGCCGATGAACATTATTTGGAGACAATGGGGAAACAGGGGTTGCCATAGGTGTCCTTTTTGGTTGTTTGGCCATCTATTTCCCCTAAAAGGACACCTATGGAACCCGGGGTTGCCATTTCATTCACCGTGGTTCGGGGCTGTTACACTTGCAATCTTCAATGGGCCTCTTAGCAGCCCAAGTTGACCTTTGAGTCGCGACACTTGTCGCCGAGCAGAGGGTCTGGTTTTGAATTTTACACATCCGGATCGCATGTGTGTTCCGCTTTTTTCGGGCACTGTATTTGTCTCACTGCTGGAGGTATTTGTGCAAGACTGCGGATGTGTATTTTGCAGGCTCCATTGAGGGCTGGGTGTTTGTTCACTTGACTGCTGTTGGTTCTGGCATTCATTCAAACCACAACGCTTTGGAAGAAAGGCTGTTTGTCCTCAACGACCAGCCAAGTACTAATTATTCTGAGACGGGCCTACTCCGACTGCAGCGTACATCTGATCTATCTTGCGTGACGTCTATACTGGTATAACATGCTGACGACGTGTGCTGCTGAGTTTTCTCAGTGACTGCTCCGCTATGTTTGGCCATAAGTCAGGTCAATTCAGCAAGCGGCCCTGAGCAAAAAGGAAGAAAGAAAGAAGCAACGAAACAAAATTGAAAGGTAGGTAGGGAAGTAGGTAGGTAGGTAGGCAGCTGCAGATAAGATGGCGATGGATGTACAAAATGGGGTTACAACTTGTACGATTGTTGGGTTGAAATACTGTGGATGGGCGAAATCCGTTTCGCACCACTTTGAAACCATGGTTGAAACCATGGTTGGTTGGTATTTACCAGGGGAATCAACAGAAACCAGGTTTGCTGAACGGTGATGCCTAAGAGGATTTCGCAACCATCCACAGTATGTTGGAGTTGGCAGGAACCAAGTGGACAGTGCACAGCCGCAAGCGTAGGGCACAAATATGCACGTTGCCTCGGCAATTGCCACAGGCTCCGAAAGCTGCTCGGTGTGTTGGTTGGAGTCTACTTGCATCCATTTCATGGACATTCTAACTCTTTAAGGAGAGTTGCTATTGTCCAGTGAAGGGCGGATATCTCAAGCCAAGGGGGCTCATGTTGGCAGGGACTAGAAACTCAGATTTACTTCCGGGCGCAAACTATGCGACCATGTACATTAGGAGGCAGGAGACTGCATTTAGTGACTTAGTGAGTGGCCAGTAACCCTGATTTTGCCCCATTTACCCCTATTCTGAGACTCCTAAGTGGGTTCTTCCTAGTAGCCCGCCTCCTCATGAACTGCTTTTCTGAATGCCCAGAAGGAATCGCTGTCATTCTTGGCAACAGTCTAATATGCAGGGTGTTTGTATGTGCTCGACCCTCTCTTCAATCGCAGCTCCACGTCCGGTGATAGTCGTGAAGGAAAGCAAGCACTGCTCCGTGATCAAAAACAACACGGGCCCTAGACAGCAATAGTTGTTTTTGAGGTGATCATCGTGAATGCTTCTGCAAGTTCAAGCAATACAGCAGCGACATTCAGGGAGCATCTCCTTTGATGCACTTGCTCTGCTTAGCATTCCCCTGCAACAGCTTCCTGCCAAACTTGTCGGTCACGCCCTCATAAAACCACCCTGCGTGAGAGTCCTCTTTACAATTCTCAGTCACACTTAGCACCTTTTTGTGACCGAGCAGAGTCGGCTTCCGGCGTTCTCCGAAAGGTCTTGCTTGAAGCAAGCTCCTGGATATTGATCGCCACTTTCCAGACACCATTCAATGGTCATTGGCCAGGCAAAAACAACGAACAATCTATCTATATTGTACATGCAGAAAATTGGTTTTATTTAAATTATCAGGTTAAATCATATTGTAAACTAAAATCTAATATATGTAAAGATTATGTATTTGAATATGTATAAGAATATAATTATATAATGAATGGTTTTATAGATGTATTATAAATTGGTATATTTGTATTTGAGATGTTGTATTATATTTGGTTTTGTTATCGTATTATTTCGGTAATTTATTGATTCAGTTGTGAGGTTGTTTACAAGGGAGAAATGGTATTTGATGGAAATTGTATTTAGGTGTATGAATTAATTTGATGTATTATTTGTTGAGATATAGAACGATTATTTTGTAATGGGAATTATAATTATATTATATTATTTATTGGATAAAATATAATTTATTATGGTATAAGTGTGGTTTTGGGGTTATATTTGTGGTTAGTGATTATTTTTTATGTGTTTTTGTTGTTTTGTTTTTGAGATATAAATGGTTGGCTCTTAATTTGGGAAATGTTGTTTTATTTAATTTCGAATAATTTTATATGTTGATGATGATTTAATATATATTGACAAAAAAAATGGATTATTTTGATTAATTGGAAATTAGATTTTTTAAATAATATTTGATTATGTATTTTAGAATTTAGAGGCTTTCCGAAAAAGATAATATTGTTTGTTTCTTTTGTTTTAAAGAATATAATTTATTGAGAATAATATTAATAAAATAAATAGATTAAAATAATAAATAAAGAAATATAAAAAAGAATGAGAAATAATATATTATTCGGGAAATTGAATGATATATAATTTATTTTTAGTTTATTATATTTTATAATTATTATTATATTTTTAATTAATGAATATATATATTTAAAAAAAGAAATATATACATATTTATGTTTTATTAATTTTAATTTATATATATATATAATTTAGAATTTATAAAATTCGATTTTTTTATTTTTTTTCTCGTTATTATTGTAATTTTTATTATTATAAAAACATAAATATATAATAAGAATATAATTAAAATAATTTTTATATTTTATATATATTTAGATTGAATTCGTAGTATTGAAACTAATTGAAAGGTACCTTGTATAAATAGGTAGAATCAGAAGATTAAATAGTGCATACGAAAAAATAGCTCTTGCAATCTTTAGAAGATCCGATAGAGCATGCGAAAAAAAATATATACAGAGAATTGATAAAATGAAGCAAAGATGAATGCATTCGAGAACATATGTATAGGCGCGGTCTAGGTTGATGTTAACCACCCTGTTTCGATGCCTGTCTGGCACGGTTAGATGTCGTGGCAGGCGTAATATATTGACAAGGTCAGGTACAAATTTTGTTGTAGATATAGCATTTTCGAAAGGTTAGAAGCAAATTTCGTGGCAAGCGCAACATTTTCACCAGATTGGATATAGATTTCATAGCAAGTATCATAAGGCTAGGTATAGATTTGGTAGTAGGCACGATGTTTTCGCAAGATTATGTAAGATTTCGTAATAGGCACGACATTTTCCTAGAATTAGGCGCAGATTTCGTAGCACGAATGATATTTTCGTCAGGTTGGATATAGATTTCGTGGCAGACACGATATTTTCACAAGGTTAAATATAGATTTTGTGGTAAACATAATATTTTCGTGATTGAAGATATAATTGTATTTTTTCAGATGCAATTCGACAATCGCAACAGTTAAATATAAAAATAATAATCGAAATAGATGGTTCTAGTTATAATTCGAAAATCTCAAAATAGAAATATAAGAATAATATTCGAAATGTATTTTTCTAGTTGTAAATCAAAAATCATAAAACCATCAAATAGATAGATAATAAGAAAAATCTTTATATATATAGATAGATAGATAAATAAAAAATCATATCGATAGATAGATAGATAGATAAGAAGAATAGATAATCATAGAAGAAAACCAATTAGATACCTGATTAAATAAACAAATGAATAAATAGATAGTTGTTTAAATAAATAACTAAATAACTATATAAAATAAATAATTAGATTATTGGATAGATTGTGCGAATACTAGCTAGATAATTAGATATATAAATAAATAAATAAATAAGTATGTTTATTTTCTTTTTTCTCATTCTTTTTTTAAATTATATATTTAATTATTTAATTTTTTTTCTAGATATCTATTTTGTTAGTTATTTAATTATCTATCCATGCTCAAACTACCTAGCTATATATTTAGCTAGCTTTGCATCTATTTATGAAAAAAAGAAATGGAACCACAAATAGAACAAAAAGAAAAAAAGAAAGAAGAAGAAAAATACATAATTAACAGAGAGAGAGAAAGAAAGAGAAAGAAAGGAAAAAAGAAGAACAATATAAAAGAAAATAAGAAAAAGAAAAAATAAGGAGAAAACAACAAAAAGAAAAGACAAAAACCTATAATTTGTATATCTCCAGAAATTTCTAATCATCAGCTCAGTCGCACATAAGCACATACATAACATACAACAAAGCAGGGGGGGTAAGAATTCGAATATGCAGTATTACGATTTGCGCTTTGTATTTCTTTCATTTGTTCTTTTTCTATCTATGTATTGTCTGTCTTTCTCTATTATGTTTCTTTCTTTTTCTATTTTCTAATTTTCGTTTTTTTTATCTTGTATATTATCTTTAATTTTCTTTTATTAAGGCTTTAAGTTCGATTTTTCTTTCTTTCTCCGGACATACGTAACGCTTGTAATTATAGTCAACAGCTGCCGCATTTCTCTTTTGAATTGAATGCATTACATTTCTATTAGTATAATTAATATATAAAAGGGGAACCGTTGCAAAAACAGAAGCCTAACGGTATACGAGGCGGAATAATACGCTCTTCGGAAATTATATAGGACAATAACCTAAACAATGTTTACCTCTAACATGCTCCACCTCCAGCTCAAATACCTTCTAATGGAAATCGGGCTCCGTCTAATAGAGGGTCGAATGATATTTAGGAAAATGTTTATTTCTCTTTACAAAATATTAAATATGTGGTTCCTTTGGTTAGATAATATTTATATTGGGAAAAATATGTTGTTTGTTGAATATGTTCCTGGAATTGGGTTAAAATGAAATCTCAAAAAATATACAATTTTGGAATATTATTCCAATTTAAAAATCCATGGGAATCCTAATATCGAGATTATGTTCTAACTCATTCAAATTCCAAATTTAGGGTTTTTAAACGAAGGGGAAAAATTAGCCAAATATTAGTTATTAGCATAGGTAATCCTTCACCATTTTTGTGGTTAAAGTCTGGCCTATAATAGGTAAATGGAATCATTAACAAAGATTATGGTGGGTTAGAATATGCGGGCTACAAAGATATATATATATATCAAATATCTCGTTCCATTAGTGTAATATACATTAAACACACAAGCTAAATAAGGATTAAAGTATCTTTCGCTCTAATTCTCAAAAGTAGTTGCAAAAATTGAAGATTGCGATCTCGATCTAGCCTAGCAAAGCGTCGTAGAGGGTGGGAAGTAAAGGGTTCAAAATCTAGTCAAAAATTATTACATAAATTATTATATTTTCTAGATTTAATAAGTAGTATTTTTTTGCCAAAACGTATATTAGTTTGTCATAGAATTTCTTATATATCCAAAGTAAATATATTTATACAAGAGTAAAAGAAAAAAAAAAAAAAATAAATTCAAATATGATTTATCATTATTAAAAAAAAAAAAAAAAAAAATAACTAAAATTTATAAAGTGCCAATAGAATTTAAGATCTTTATCGGTTTTCATCGTATAAATTTAAATAAGAATTTCTTATTCGTGTGTCGAGTATCATAAATATGTTTAATATTTATAATTAAAAATATATTAAATCATATCAATATATTTATATATTAAGCATATTTATTTCATATAATTAAAAATAAATAAAATATATATAAATCAAAATCACCAAAATATATTTAAAATACATCATTAATATATATATATATATTATTTAAAACAATAAAAACCATATACAGAGAATATAATAACAATAATATATATAATAACTTTTATTAATAATAACAATATATAATTACAATAATACATATAATAATCGTTATAATATAATGTTTACTAATAATCATTATATTTTATAATATATATTTAATTCTGTAAATATATTAATTTTAATACAAAAAATATATCTTTAAATAAATATATTTCGAATATAATTTATATAATTCCAAATAACATTATAAGTTCAGAATAATTTCTATATATATTATATAATATTAAAAATAATTATAATAATATTAATAATGAACCCCATAATATCAATTGACATTTCGTTTGTATTCCAGAGTTCGGATTTTTGCGATACGTTGGAAGACATGAAAATGCCAAGTGCTATTCGCCGGGCGCACCAGCTTCCAATTCAGCATCAAGCGCCCCAGCATCTGCCGGCCATAATCGCGGCCTGCATTCCAGTAGAGCTTCTCCTCGAAGAGGCTCCCAGAATGGCGCCCAGAACCTCTCACTTGCCCAAAGGACGCGGAATTAAAAGGTCGCTGGGTCCTAACCTTTTGGCACTATATAACCTTTGGCACTAACCCTTTGGCGCTAACTTTTGGCACTAACCTTTTGGCACTAACCTTTTGGCACTAACGTTTTGGCACTAACCTTTTGGCACTAACCTTTTGGCACTAACCTTTTGGCACTTCCACTAAAGGACCAAAACGGGAAGACCAAAAGGTCAAAAGGTCGGCTTTGGGCAACTGAGTAGGCAAACACCTGAAACATCTTCTGTAAAAACCGGCTGCAAAGTGGGCTCCTCAATTATCAAGTGAACGCAGTTCTACGTCCAAGCTTGCAACATTTTCCGAAGTGTCAGAGTGATGCCGACCGCGGCCATGTGACAATGAGCGGGGATCTCTCCATGGAGCCGGCGCAGTCGCTGTCTCTCTGTCAATCAGATCCCTTGTGCCTCACCTTTTGGGCAGTCTCTTCTCCAAAAAAAACCACTGAGAATGTAGTTGCCCCCAAAAACTGGTGATGTTCTTTTTGGTTTTCCTCTCAAACCAGCGAAACAAAAGGTACCCGACCAAAGACGCCGCCATTTGCGTGGTGCCTTTGCACAGCGCCAGCGCCCTTTCACTTTGACGAGGCGCGGTTCTCGTTGTGCGCCTCCCTGCCCCACACTGAGCCGCCAGGGCCCTCTGGACCCGGGCCGAAGAAGAAGAACGCGCCGTCTTTACCTGGCAGGTGGCGCTCGGTTCAGCCGCAAGGGGATGACTTTTCTGAGTATCCAACATGCGGGAGCCCTAGCGCGCAGGCATGCATCGATAGCCAGGCTTGAGACTTGCGCAGCTCCAACTAGAAAATCACAGTCTTTAGTACATGGGAAGTGCCCCAAAAAATACACTTCCGCAGATCTCGAAAGCTGGCTGTGGGTCAAAAATAGGTACCCAAAATGGAACCCTGGTAAATGGAAACATGGACTGAAACCTGCGGTCCATTCCCTGGTGCTTCAATTTTGACCCGGACCCAGCTGCGACTACTCTATACTCTATACAGACCAATGCAGCCTCCACAGCCCCAACTCAAGAATTATTAGTTAGTGTTGTATAACGCACAGCCAGCACTCGAGAAGTGGAATCGCGAAATTGGGAGCAATCTGTGAGAGGCGTGGGAGGTGTCCGGTCACCAGGAAAAATGCTGAATGTGCATGACCTTCAGATCTTTATGCGGTGGCAGTATATTCGGAGATTGGTACACAGAGGTGAACAAAGATTACGTGTAGAGGTTGTTTGCCCTTTTTGGGGTGGTTCAAAAGGGACACCGACAGGAAAACCATTATTCTTTGGGGCCCCCTAAACTTGCTGGTGCTCAGTAGGGAATGAGAATTGGAATGCACCTTATGAACCATTTATTCCTGAATCCCTGGGCTGATTCTCACATTCCCTACTTATCGCGCCAGCAAGTAAAGAAAAACAGACCCTTGGGACCCCAAAGGAAGACATTTTGTAGGGGACCACCAAAATGGTGGGTTTCCTCTTGGTTTCCCTTTGAAACTGCGCAAAAATGGTCCCCTCACAGAAAGACGAGCCACCCATATGGCCATGGGTCAAAACCCCGAAATTCCAGTGAACATCCCAATCCCCACTAAAATAGGAAGCCTAAACTGGGTAGTGAATTCACCTACCCCAAAATGGGATCCCATTGGTGTTGCCCCACGGCCATATCCTTTTCCTTAGCGAAGCGTGCCAGGCTTTCCCCGACACCAGAGCTGCGCCAGGCTCTGACGGTCCCCCCAGGGGTTCACCTCATCGCCGTACATGCCCAAGCCGCTGTGCTCGATGGAGGACCACTGCACCTCACGGTGGCTGTAGGTCTCCTGCTGGAAAAGCGTAAGTGGATTGAACTGGTTAAGTTAAGTGAGTCTCACCCAAGATGCTAGGTCTTTTGGCAAAACAAGTGGATGCAACTGGTTCAATGATTAGAACGAAACTGAAGCCAGCGCCATCTACGTTCAACCACACGGATCTAAAAGTGATATCTACACAAGTCGCTCAGTGGTTTTCCGTCTGCAAAGGGGGGAACAACCTGGGGGAAGTGGAAAACAGTAGCAGAGAACAAGTCCGAATGATGAATTTGAATCGAAGGGAACACAGTTGAAAGCCCAGAAACACTCAATCCATGTTGCAAAGAACAAGCTACACCCTGGACACCTTTAAGCCACCCACAGCGCATAACTCTGGACACCTGATCCCATGTGTCTCTGTGCCTGTCTCTGTGTCTCTTGCATGCATGTATGTATGTATGTATGTATGTATGTATGTATGTATGTATGTATGTATGTATGTATGTATGTATGTATGTATGTATGTATGTATGTATGTATGTGTGTGTGTATGTATGTATGTATGTATGTGTGTATGTATGTGTGTATGCATGCGTATCTGTGCCTGTCTGTTTAGCATTATGTCCTTCTTTGCGTGTCTCAAGATCTTCCGAGTAGCAAAGCCGTCAAAGCGCTCTTCACTGAGATAGGCTCCGTTGAAGTCCTCCGGCAACAAGGTGGCAATCTTTGGATGCCTGTCCGGGCAGGCTGACAGGTTCGAATACTCCAGCGTGGACACACGGGAGGCCACCTGACAGGGGGGAGCCAAAGGACAAAAAAAGCTGAGACAAGGACTATTGCCAACATCAGTTCAGGCGAAATCGAAATAAAGGGTCCTGACTCGGGCACGGAAGCTGCAAAAACCTGCATCAAACAAAACACAAGACGCTTCTCCCTGGCCTTGTACTCCAACAAGATCGCCTCAATCCAAGGAGACAAGGAACCCAGCACCAGCCAATGCCCGCCAAAGGCAGGGCCCAGCAAAGGAATCGCATCCTGGCGACAGGGTGGGCTTCGCAAGGGAACCAGTACCAACAAAAAGTGACGCACCCACATGAACTCTACGGGCAAAGGACGGTTGGCCCCAACTTGCCAACCCCAACCAACCCTCCTAACCCCACAACCCCCCACCCCCTAACCCCCGACCCCCCCCCACCCCCCCCGCAACACCCCCAACGTCCCCACCCCTGTAACCCCCCCAGTAACCCCCCCGTTCCCCCGGCGCCTTCACCGAGGCCACGAAGCGCGCGGTGGAGTTCAGCTCCTCCGAGTCGTAGGCCACGAAGTCCCCGAAGCGCGGCCACCGCAGCGGCTTGCGACCCACCGACCGCACCAAGCGCCGCAACTCCTCCACGGAGTCCTCGCGGCTTAAACAGCGAGGGTGCATCGGCAAGGCCAAGGTTTGGGGAGCAACCAGTTCTTGTGTTCACATACATGAAACATATACTGTATGTATATAAACAAATACGTGGTCAACCTTTCAGGCTTCTGGTTGGAAAGTGCCATGTCTACTCTGCATGTCTCTTTCTTACAAAAGTCTGTGAAAAACAGTGTTGTTGTTGGTGCGGTTACCCTCTCTATGGTAGCAAATGAGGATTGAAAGGTACTCCGTTTTCGGATTCAAGAATGGTTATGATTGAAAATACGGTTTCTTGTTGATGTTTATTTTCCATGGTTCTGAGTACACATCGAAAACATATTGGACAAAGGAACATGTTTGCAGTGTGGAGCTCTGAAAGCAACCTATATCAAATCGAACAAGGAGCCGAAAGACTAGCAAGATTGACATCCTGAAAAACCTACTATCATCGTCATCCTCATCAGCATCATCATCTCTCTCTCCTCAGTCTCAGTACCAACAGCTAGCTTCTGTAGTCATTGCTTAAAGTCATCACTGATATGCTTACCCCTCAGTTTGCAAGCCCAGAGGTAGGCCCTGAGACCATGAGCACATATATATATATATATATACGTATAAGTATAGCGAGAAACACATAGTTCTAGTGGTTTACTGCTTGTCTATTTGATTCGTTATTGTTATGTGACTTGTTTACGTATCTAGGAGTATACACGGAGTATACGCGTTATAGCATGTGGTACTTGAGTGCTCCTGTACCAACCTTCCCATAGAACCAGGAGCCACTCCCCATCTCAGTCACAATCAAAACTGGTCAACCCAGACAATGTAAAGAATAAAAGGGGTGGCTGTACTTACTTCTCGCTGGCACGTGCAACCGTCCCTCACTACCCTCCAACCACCCGAGTTTCGATCACGGCGCCAAAGCCAACCAGAACCATCTGCCACCAGGATGTGCTTATTGAGTGTAGCCTTTTTGGGCTGGTGTCAAAGGAAAAGCAAAGGAAGAACCGCCAGTTTTGAGGTCCACCTATTTTCTGGCTATCCTCAGGTCGCCCACCAAAAGTTTACGTTTCGGTGGGTTGCATGGGAATTACCACTAAAAATGAAAAGCTAAAACCTCCAGAACCGAATGGCTGGCAACCACCAAATATTTGACACAGCAAAAGACAACCTCCCTCCTCCGTCCACATGCGGCACCGTGTAGAGTTGCCGGCCACTTCCTCCTCGGTCTGGCGCCGCGGAAGCTCGTAGCGCGCCAAAAAGCTCACGCCTCCTGCCGCGAAGTCCTCCTGGCGAGCGGCTGGGCTGGGTACCTTTTTCAGGTCGGCTTCAAGGTCAACCAAAACGAAAACCATCAGCTTTTGGGGTAGCTCGTTTTGTGCTGACGCACAACACGTACCCACACGGCGGCGGGGGATAGACCGTCTACGATTCTAGTGGAGCATTGCGTCACTCACATGGCTTAGTCAAGTCAGTAGATGGCCTGTGTGTACCGGACTTCATGATAAGAACCCTGGTACCCTTTTGTGGGTTTACGGGGAAACCAATTGGGCCCTCAGCTTTCCTCTTGATGGCTTGGAGCCCGGTGGTTTGGATTGGGGTTTCCCATTCCACAACCCGAGGTTCAAATCCCCAAACCGGTCTCCAAACCACCAACTAGCTACCTGACACTCCGCGAAACAAAAGCAAAAGAACTCCGCGCCAAGCGCTTCGGTGTCCTTGAAGACTTGGGGCATGCCCCGTAGGGGAGGCCAAAGCCTGGAGCTCTGGCTGATCACCCGGTTGCCGGTAATGCCGGGGCAATCCTCGAGCCGTGGCAACATCCGGTCATCCGCGTCTCCTATGTGGCCAATATAGATCACCCAACAGGCACAGCTATTGGAGATGTGCGTTACCTCAGAAAATGAAAACGGAGCCACAATTGAGGTCCGTTTGCCAACTGATTTGGCCATGGGTCAAAACCCGAAATTCCAATAAACATCCCAATCCCCACTAAAATAGGTTCTAAAATGGGTGGCGAATTCACCAACACCCCAAAATGGGATCCCAAAACGGTTTTGACCACCACAACCATTTCTCCCCATGGCCGGCTCTGCCCCATTGGCAAGATGCGATCTCCGCCGTGTAGGTGGGCAGCCAAAAGGAAGGAGCGCCCTCCACGTGTTGGGACATGTCGCAGACCGCCCCACAGCCCTCCAGCAGCCGGGGCCGCAAGCGCGTGAAGTAGAAGTCCTGTAGAAGCTGAAGCACATAGAAGCTGCCTGCAAATCATTGGCCACTCCACGAAAGGAAGGGATCCTCATGTTGAGGCAAGTAAAAGGCAAGTAAAATGTGAATGTTACCCTTACATGTGACTTGAGGGGCGTGAACTGTGACTCATGGTGATGGTGGCCTGTACTACAAGGTGGTCCTGCTCTGTCAGCTCCGGAGAGCCAACATTGGCAGCATCATTTGTGTAGGGTTGGGGTGTCAGAGCGATGCCGAGTCTTCGACACCGACCGGGCAGCTCTCACTTTCTTTGCGGGCAATACAGCCGCAAGTCATGATCCCAGCACCTGACGTATCAAAGCCCGCGTGACAGTGACCTCTTTCACAACTTAGGCATGCGAGGCACAATCACGTACCCAATTCTCATTGCTGCAAGCTAACCACCTATCGCGCGCACGTGTACGCAAAAGAAAACAATGAAGCAAGAGAGGCCATCGATCAACCTTTCAGTACACAAAGGGAATAGGCGATTCCGTCTCTGCCCTCTGCCCACAAAAAAAACATCAAGACCCAATCACCGAGACTCGGAAAACCCCGCGCTGAGCTTCTGCCCATCTTCCCCCGGGCTCCTCGGTGGCGTAGTAGGCCCCTTGTGCGCGGTGGAGCGTCAGCTCCGCCAGCCGCTGCAGAGGCAACGAGAAGTCCAAGGCCACCGACATCCACCCCTCCCAGATCCTCGGGCGGGGGGGGGGGGGTGTGGGGGATCTTTTTCTGTATATGCATCTAGTAGAACAAAATACTAATCAAATATGCATATATATATACATACATATTTGCTTTTACATGTGTATATATATATATATATATGTACTTGTATATGTGTATATATATATATGTATTTGTGTATATATATATATATATTATGGTGTGTTTTTACATGTACATATATATATATATGTGTTTACTTATGAGAAGTTTAATGGGTCCCGGATCTTCTGGTGGACATCATTACCTTCAGATTCATGTCCACCCACTACTTTTCAGGCTCTTCAAATTCATAGCCAGCTGGGTGTCTTTTGTGAGGCTGCCCTTTTTATGGAAGTCGTTTACGTTCCTTCCCACATTTGAGGACAGACCCTGCTTTCTTGCCTCTTGGCCCTTGGCTGTATGATTGAATCACCCAAAAAGACCGGCTTGCCTGTCGCTTTCAGTCAAGAAGATGAACAACATGCCCAGCTCAGCTTCCGTCTAATTGATAGTTTGGATTGGTGGTTTGGAGGTTGGGGGGTAGCTTCCCATCTGCCCTCAACAAGAACCAGGGGATGAAATCCCCAAACAACCAATACCACCAGCTAAGGGGTACCTGATAGCTGACTCGAGTTACTGAAACAAAGCAATCACCAAACAACTCGTGGATGCTCGTTTGTCATGGCTTGATGTTTGGTCCCTGGTTGGAGGAGAAAGGCGACTCCCAAAAACAGTTGTTGCAATCTATTAGCTTTCCGCGCTGGTAATTACCCATAAACCGCATGAGAAGAAGACTGTTGAACGAAACAAGAAGTTCGTCTTGAATCAATGGCATGGAGTCCGGATGTCCGGCCATCCAATCTGAATTTCAGACGACCACGCTAACAAGCAGACAGCACCCATCACCAGGAATAGTTAGGGGCATACCAGCACATCGACATGAGCAACAGAACCACATCCTGTGGTGCCCGGGATCACATGTAATACTCCCCGACGGGACTCGCCCCATAGCAAGGCCGCCGAGACTCTCCAACACCTCATTGGGCGGCAGCAGTGGGTAGCCGGTCACATCGAACAGGGCATCGACGAAACGCATGCGCTCCAGAATGTCCATCAAGACCTCCCGAAACCTACGTGTGAAGAAAGTAAGACAGAAAATAAGAAAGAAAGACCAGGCTGTACACCTGTTTAGACATACAGTCTCTTCGCTATTCATCACTTGTAGTGTCCTCTGCGTGCAAGGCCATGATGAGAACTGGAGACAGTCAATTGAAGAGAGACAAAAGAGTTGCAAAAACGCTGCGACAGAAGCCAATGCAGTGTGGAATTCCTTTCAAACAGACCTGACATTTGCTTGTTTCCCATCAAACAGAAAATAGCTTTCTATGGCGTAATGTATTCCATTCAGGGCATTGGCCTCTCTTTGATTTACTCAGAAGAAAGCCGAAGGGAGATGGGAACTTTGTTGATTTTCGAGACTCTTGCTTTTGGCACCAATGGGCTCCAGCGAGCAGCACTTTTGAAGGGCTCCGATGGCTGTTTTTCAGGGGTTGAACAAGCGCAGATCTGCCGCTTGGCGAGGTCGCCTGGTAGGGGCGTCATGTTGGTCAAGGATAAGAAAAAAGAGGAAAGAGGCTGTAAACAAAGTAGTTCAGAGTTTCAACTCGTGTGCTTCCCAGCCAGCTTCTTTCCAGTGCCCAGTGTTCACCGCTGGCAACCACAGGGACGTACATGGAGAGAGCAGAGAAGTCTGCCAGGAAAATGAATCTGAAAAACACCAAAAACCTCGAGGAATACCGAACAAACAACAGTCCTCCAGACAAAAGGTCTTGGGCATGAGAAAAACCATTTCCCTCAGGACTGGATTTTTGTTTTGTTGTTTTTGTTCGAGAATGCGTGGTCTTTGCAAATGGCAGACCTTTCAGTGATGCTTTTTCTGGCTTTCTGCAATTAGGGATGCCTTTCAGGCATGTTTTTCTTGGTTTTGACCATGGGAGGCCTTACAGGATTGCTCAGAAACAGGCACATCGGGAACTATTTGTCTTTGAACTCCTCGAAATTGCTTGGTTTAGTGCATGTGATGCTTTCCGGACTGAGCCACCCCGTAACTAGAGGACGATTGGCCCGAAAGCCTTTTTCCCCAAGCGCTTCCCATCATGTGCTTTTCCAGCCGCAGAAACGCCCTTTTACATCGATGCAGCAGCTTCTGCAAAGCAGGCTCGTGCAACTGGCTCTATGTAACTTGACGCAAAGTGCCACTTGGCTCTGTGCCACTTGGCTCTGTGCAACTTGGCTCTGTGCAACTTGGCTCTGTGCAACTTGGCTCTGTGCAACTTGGCTCTATGTAACTTGGCTCTGTGCAACTTGGCTCTGTACAACTTGGCTCTATGCAACTTGGCTCTATGTAACTTGGCTCTATGGCAACTTGGCTCTATGGTAACTTGGCTCTATGGGAACTTGGCTCATTCGGAGAGCGCGAGTTGCTCTGCGCAAGTGCTGCCGGAGCTGTGGGAATGTACTTTGCGTACTATTTTTGTACTTAAAAGTTGCGATTTTCCAGCCGGAGCTGCGGGAGCACGCTCCGCATACTACGTCTGTACTTAAAAGTTGCGATTTTCCAACCGGAGCTGCGGGAGCACGCTCCGCATACTACGTCTGTACTTAAAAGTTGCGATTTTCCAGCCGGAGCTGCAGGAGCACGCTCCGCGTACTACGTTTGTACTTCAAAGCTGCGATTTTCAAGCCGGAGCTGCCGCGGACCAGGGGGGAATCGAACCCGCGACCGCGGGATTGCGAAAGCAGGCGCGCGAGCCACGAGACAACTTCCAAAGGCCATTTCGCGAGCAACAAATTCGCACGGCGCCACAGCGAGAGCGCTTCGACACGCACGATCCCCGCAGAGGGTCGCGCGCGGCTTGCAGAAATCGTAAAATGTCACGCGAATCTCCGCAGAGGGTCGCGCGCGGGCCGCAGAAATCGTAAACAAATCCTCAGTTTTTGAACCTCGACCACGCGAATCTCCGCAGAGGGTCGCGCGCGCACCGCGGAAATCGTAAAAAGTCCTCCGTTTTTGAACCTCGACCACGCGAATCTCCGCAGAGCGTCGCGCGCGCGCACCGCAGAAATCGTAAAAAGTCCTCAGTTTTTGAACCTCGACCACGCGAATCTCTGCAGAGGGTCGCAATCCCGAGCGATGATCAAACTCCCGCCCCGGCGCCTTGGAAACCTAAACCAACTTACATAGCTGCTTACGCCGAAGCTCTACGCAAGCTCTACCTAACCTTGGGTCTGTGCCACCTGGCTCTGTGTCACTTGGCTCTGTGCCACTTGGCTCTATGCAACTTGGCCCTATGTAACTTAGCTCTATGTAACTTGGCTCTATGTAACTTGGCTCTATGTAACTTAGCTCTATGTAACTTGGCTCTATGTAACTTGGCTCTATGTAACTTGGCTCTGTGTAACTTGTCCAAGGGCTCCGCACGGAAGAACCCTTCGCGATGCTTTCGGGAAAAAAAGGGACAAAACAAACACACGCACACACACACACACCAGCACTCAGAGCACTGGTTTCTGGGAACAAGCTGATTGGCCATTCAGACCTCGGGTTTGGATCAAGGCGCTCTTCCCAAACCTGCTGCAGGCGCTCCTCGAGGTCCGGCCGCAGCCCCACCCGCTCCTGTCGGGCTGGCGAGCCCCGGTGCTGAACCAAGGGAAGCGTCTGGGGGAAGAGTCCGGCTGTGGCTCTGAAATCCCGTTTCGCACCACGAGATGAAACCATGGTGAACCATTTGTGAGGGTGTTTACAGGGGCATCATCATTCCAGAGTTTCTTGGGTGAGGATGTCCTCCATCCACAGTATGACTTTGCGCCTTTAGGCAAAAAATATCGCAATGGGGGTTGGGAAAAAGTGTATAGTGTCCTTTCCGCAAGTCTATGAGACTCCTTCTGCATGGCGTATCGTCGCGCGCCCAACTAATCATGTTTTCAAAACGTGCAAAGCAAGCCCTCAGCCCTCATTAAACTTGTCTTGGGTTTTTGTGAAGGATTTGCTGTTGAAGACACCTTCCAGGAATATGGGTGTGTTTTTTTGGGGATCCCCCAAATTGGTGTTCCTTTTGGTTTCCCTTTAAAACCACAAAAAAGGGGTGCCCTGACAAAAAGACACCAATATGTTGGTTGACACTGGTGAGTTCTGAGTTCTCCTGCAGCGCGCCGCTATAGATCGTCAGCGCCAGCACCACCGACATCCCACCTGAACCGACTTTCAGATCTAAACAGCAAGTCCAAAATTGGAAGACTTCGGTGCCTAGTCCCAGCCCTGCACCCGATTTTCCTATGGCGTAAGTCTGCCTCGATGTTAGGCATGAGTCTGTCTGGATGTACAAAGCTTTGATCAGCACTCCCCAACCCCCCCCCCTTCCCCCGAAACCGGAGAAAAAACAACAAAACACGCCGCGCCAAATTTCGGCGCCAAGTTCTCAGCCGAGCCGCAGGCTTCCCGCACCAAGGTCCAGAGGTTCCGGGGCTCCTTTTCCAGATCCCGGCGGATGCCCCGCGCGACCTCGTCGAAGACCTCGGATGCGCTGAGTCAGCTGATCGCACTCCAGCGGAGTTGACTTTGAGGCAAAAGGATGAACAAGGAATTCTTGCCAACCTCCATGAGAGCGCGACTTGCCTTCGGTCCTGTGCACGGCAGAGCAGTGCAGAAGGCCGATGACCAACCTCCATTTTTAAGAAACCTGTCCAAGAGTAACACCTTCCTTCTGGAAGACAACATTTGTTGAATCTAGGTAACGTACCCGCAGATCACACCGACGCGGATCAATCATCCCTGGTGTTCCTTTGGAAGTTATTCCCGAGTGCACGACTTACACTGAGGTAGTTGATTGACTCCAAAGGGCGCACCCTGACTTTGAGGTCTTGGCACAACCGGCCCCCCAAATTCCCCAAAGCCCCACCACCACCACCCCCAACCCCCCCAGAGACGGCCCCCACCACCACCAACCACCACCCCCTCACCCAGATGTCCGCGCCCAGGTGCTAGGTCGGGCATGCCCCGCATGGCCTCCCGGCCCTTTGTGGCCGACTCCGGGCCCGTGAAGTCCGGGCAAACCGAGGACGCGCGGAAGGCGAAGGAGAACCACCTGGGCTTCCCCGATCAAAACCCGGTACTAAAATGGTCGATCCCCAGAACCTTGTAAGGAATTGTTCGAAGGCGGAGATCCGCAGCGAGTTTTCTGCTTGGGATTGTCTCTTACCAACCTTCAGCTACCCGGGTTTTGATTGTGGCTCACCTGGGCGTCCCCGATCTAAACCCCATCGGTATGGAAAAACGTGCGATCGGTGCGAGTAGGGAATGTGGGAATGAACCTGGGGAGGTATTAAATGGTCTGCCCAAATCCATGTAGATTCTTGTTCATCAAAATTTGCTGGTGCAGAAAGTAGGTAATATGGGAATGAAATGTTTTGGGGATTCCCTTTAAAGGAAACCACAAGGGGTGGTTTACAGGGGTCATTCCCTCATTCTGTGCTGAGCACCAGCAAGAACATGGTCTACCCAAATCCATGTAAGACAACTTTTCTAGACGGCCGCAGGTATTTCTGGCTGGGGATCTCCCTTCACCTTCACCTACCCGGGTTTTGAGTGTGGATCATCTGGAGTTGCTTGCCCATGCCCGGACAGGCATTCACTTGCGTCAAGAACCGAGGGGGCAAATGACTTGCGTAGCCTACGCCGGCTTGAGTTGTTTATATCTTAGAAAACGGCGCATGGCACCATGACACGGGCCTGGAATGGGAAATCTGCCCTGGTTTCCAGTGGTGCACAAAAGTTGAGCATCCGTTAAGGCCGCAACCATACCATCCGGGGCCTACAAACTGTTTCGGCGGGCTAAATCCGAGTTGGCCACAAACACGAGTTGAAAGCGTGGCAAAGCCGAACCGAGTGTTTCATCAGTCAGCGTCTCCCTACCTGTGAGAGCCCGTCGCGACTCGTCGCGTCATATCCTGCTTTGTGTGTTGCTTCTTGACGTTTCAGTGCCTGCGTCGCTTGCGGGCAGCTGTGGGGCACACAAACGTCTCCCTCTCTATTAGAGAAAAAAACCACCATGAGCTGCATACAGTTTTGCTTCGGAGATTCTGTGAAGCTGCATCTTCTATACAGGCGACAGGCGGGAACACCAGTCATGCCTGAGAGCTGATCATGCATGACTCCATGGGCCTAAACATGTTTCACTCACCGGTATTCACCACTCGCTTGTCTCCAGGCAAGCAAATTCTTGACCGGGGAACAACCACAAGGATTTGGAGCCAGGAATTCAGCCTCCTGAGAATCGATTCGGGCTGTCTCTGGGCTCGTGCTTACAAGCTTGCTCTTGATTGGGCGGCTAGTCCTTTTCAGGATTCGGACCGCGAACCCAAAACGGCAACGGTTTTCCTCTTGGCTTCCCCGTAAACCCACCAACAAAGGGGTACCAACTCTACAAGACCCCACATGGCTGTGGCTAAAAAAATGGTAAGTGGAAACACGGACCAAAACCTGCGGTTTGCCCCGTTCAATTTTGAGCCACACCCACGGGTTCTGTTCGCGGCACGCGGGGTCCCGGTCCAACTGCACTGCGAGGTGGGCGTTGTGGAAGATCCGATCCGCCGGCCAGGGGTCCGAGTGCTCCAGCAGCTCCCGCTGCCCCGCTGAACAGCACCTGGGCCCCATGGGTATGGGTCATGAAACCACCAATTGGACCACAGGGTTTAGTCCGTTCCATTGGGCAACCCATGGTAACCCATGGGCAACCCATTTTGGGCAACTGTTACCAGGGTGTTTTGGGCAACCCATTTTGGGGTTACCCTAGTTTTGTTTGACCCGATGCTCCCAGCAAACGGGAGGGCAATATTGATCCCGCAATCGAATCCAACTCGAAAGGTAGCGGGTGGCTCATCCCCTGCCAAAAGTTGTTAACTTTTAGGGGGTTAAGGTGTCACTAAACCCTAAAAAGCCAAAAAAACAAAAACGAGCGGGATTGCTGGGAGCCACCACGATTCAGGAACCGTGGAAGAGAATGTTGCGACTTACCCCAGATAAGAACGTTGCCTGGAGGCCTCATGTATCAGCACACACACACACAACTCCCGTGGCAAAGTGGGCTTGATGCCTTGGGAAGTGTCAAACAAGGTGTGTACAGCTTGCATGGGTGGTGGGTGGCGCACACGCACACGAAAACCCACACGCGCTCACTGACGCACACACACACACATTCAAAAGTCATGTAAATGAAACCCTGTAAATGAGGGTCATTTAAATGAGGTCCTTTAAATAAGGTCCTTTAAATGAGGTCATTTAAATGAGGTCATTTAAATGAGGTCCTTTAAATGAAGTCATTTAAATGAGGTCATTTAAATGAGGTGCTTTAAATGAGGCCCCTTTAAATGAGGTCCTTTAAATGAGGTCCTTCTTTGAGGTCCTTTAATGAGGTCCTTTAACGAGGTCCGAAAATGAGGTCATTTAAATGAGGTCCTTTGAATGTGGTCCTTTGACTGTGGTCCTTGAAATGAGGCCATTTAAATGAGGTCATTTCAATGTGAGGTCCTTTAAATAAGGTCATATAAATGAGGCCATTTAAATGAGGTCCTTTAAATGAGGTCCTTTAAATCAGGTCATTTAAATGAGGTCATTTACATGAGGTCATTTAAATGAGGTCATTTAAATGATGTTTTTTAAATGAGGTCCTTTAAATGAGGTCCTTTAAATGAGGTCCTTGAAATGAGGTCCTTTAAATGAGGTCCTTTAAATAAGGTCATATAAATGAGGTCATTTAAATGCGGTTTTTTAAATGAGGTTCTTTAAATGAGGTCCTTTAAATGAAGTCATTTAAATGAGGTCATTTAAATGAGGTGCTTTAAATGAGGCCCCTTTAAATGAGGTCCTTTAAATGAGGTCCTTTAAATGAGGTCCTTTAATAAGGTCCTTTAAATGAGGTCCTTTGAATGAGGTCATTTAAATGAGGTCCTTTAAATGAGGCCCCTTTAAATGAGGTCCTTCAATGAGGTCCGAAAATGAGGTCCTTTGAATAAGGTCGTTTAAATGAGGTCCTTTGAATGTGGTCCTTTGACTGTGGTCCTTTAAATGAGGCCATTTAAATGAGGTCATTTCAATGTGAGGTGCTTTGAATGAGGTCCTTTAAATGAGGTCCTTTAAATGAGGTCCTTGAAATGAGGCCATTTAAATGAGGTCCTTTAAATAAGGTCATATAAATGAGGTCATTTAAATGTGGTCCTTGAAATGAGATTCCCTCAAACTCCTCTCTTGACGTCTTTAGTCACGGAACTCCTCAAAGGTGTCGATGCTGTCCCAGCAATCCTCATTTCCTCGTTCGCCATGCCGCTCATCACAGCAGAAATCGAAGGAGATGTCGCCCTTGTGGTAGCAAAGGCGCACCGTTCCGGATGGTGCGTCCAGGTAGTAGGAAACCGGATACCTGGGCAAAACATGACCGTGACAAAGTTGTGGAGTGTGGATCGTGCCGTATTGGGAGATCACGGCCAGCAACAGTCACCAGGCCAGCAACGCAGTGCCGCTTAAGTTCATTTGAGACGCATCAAACTCAAAGTAGGGTCGCGACGGGATTATTGCGTCTCTTGCTTTCGATGGATCCACGAGGCCAATGTCACTGACATATTCAAATGAAGCACGCTATGAACAATTCCGGAGGAAATGATGGAATCCGCCGCCCCAAACTCGGCCGCACTGAAAGCTGACCAAGCTGAGATGGCTTGATTGCTTCTGACATTCAGCGGTGGTCTTCGCTCATGATGTTCATCAACGTCATAAATAGCTATAGGTGGAAAAACCAGTCCTTTTTGTTCCCTATGAATTCTATATGATTCATATACTAAATGAAAGATTGAAGCAAGCAGCCATAAAATCGTATCGGAAGGTTCATGATTCAGGATACCGTACCCTTTGCGGCTGGACAGCACCGGAATCGGAAGGTGATGCTGGGCTTGGGGACAGCTGGACCTTGTATTCACCCATCGCTTTCATTGACTTCGGAGCAAACCCGCCACTCGGTGGCATAGTCGGAGTCACCTCTGCATTCAACCACGATAACCCCGAAATTGGTTCTTTTGGAGATGTTTCAAGCCCGTGTAACATAGAGCATCATATAAGCCCCTTCAAGTGCCTCTGAGGGAAGTTGAAAGGGGCCAAACAGGTGCCACAAGGTACAAACAAGCATCAGCAAAGGCAACAGGTGCCAGACTGCCAAAGATTGGCAACACCAGCGGCCAAACCAAACCGAGCAACAAAACAGTTTTTGGAAAAGGCAACTTTGCCAAGCGGCAGGTGCTTAGTCTCGAAGGGCACCCGTGGATAGAACTCAGCGATGCTTGGCCATGGCAGCAATGCCCACGCGCGCATGGCACGTGGCTTGGCGTCCGTGGGAAACCTGCCCTGGGCGTGTGTTTTTGGAGTCATGGTGTAGTTTTACAGAGGGTCGCCTGCAAAATGGGTCCTTTGTCAAAGTCCTCAATAGAGACGATGCTCAGAATCAGTGAGACCGTCTGCTTGACGGAATGCTTGTCCTCACCAAGCGCAGGGGTTGGGGTTGGGGGTGGGGCTATCTGGCGCATCTTTGGTGGTTTTTGAAGACCCGAAAGGCAGACACCTCCTAGTCCCGGGACTTTTTTTTGGTGAAAGAGCCTGGCATCTGGATCCATCTGTCTATAATGGTGCCTTGCAACATGAACTATTCAGAGCTGATGCGATCCAGTTGCCATTGACGGCATTCCCTACTCGCAGCCACGTGGCTTGGGGATGGACCGCAAGTCGAAGCATTTGGTCTGGCGCAATTGCGCTCCGGGCATGCTCAATGACTCTGCAGCTTGGCAAAAAACACACGGGCTCTGGCTTCTTGGCAGTTCCCCAGTAGAAGCAAACAGAAACAAAGAAAAAAGCTTGCCAAGAACAGTGAATTTGAGGAAAGTGCGGGTTCCGTTTCATGGACAAATGGCACGACTTTATCTGAAGCTGCAGCCGCATGCGGCCTCCAATCATCACTGCAAGCAGGGATTAACAAACTGGTGACCGACTCTTCTTGAAAATCACTGCACACACACACACAGCAAAAAGCGACTCCATAGGCTCCAGAAAGGCGCATCAATTTGCTAAGCGAGCAAATCCGCAGCGAATCCTTCGGATGAAGCTGCGGGCAAACGGAAAATGGCAAACTGTGCGGGCAAGACAATTCAAAATAAGATGGAGATCAAACAAGGGAATGAGGTGTGAAAGAAAATGCCAGGCGATCAACAGACTCAGGGGGTGGTGATGTCTTAAAGGGATGACACTGCCGCAAACGATGAAATCTCATATAATAATGTGTATATATTTATATAGAGCCAATTCCGCCAAGTTCGCCCTCACCGGAGTGGCGCAACTAGCAACATGCGCCTCTTTGGCCGCCACGAGCCGAAGGCTCTTCGACTCTTGATTGGCAAAAGCTTGCTGGATCTCCAAGATTTCTCGCTTACATTCACGGCTCTTTCCGCATTTGCCGTGCGTCTTCTACGCAAAGCAACGACATAATGATACGTGAGAGGCATTGTCAAAAGGATGGGCCCCGTTGGGGGGCACGTTGGAAATACATGGAAAGACGGCATAAGCCAGAATGAAAGTGGGGTCCCAAAAAGGTCCATCCCTCTTGCAAACCTCGGACATCCAACTAGGCTTCAGCTGCGACTTCTTGCCTCGTTGCCGCACGACCGGCAAAAGATGAAGTCGGCGACAATGACTTCCACTTTCAACGGCATGGAATATCCGACATCGTCCTTGTGGGAAGAAAGCATGTTTTTTGCTGAGGGGCCCTGGTGGCACAATATGAAATCCGTCTTGGAGAGAAAGCCTGCCGCAACTGGTGCGCCTCTCTGGGTGTCAGGCGCACGGCGGGCCCCGTAAGACATTGCTTTCCTGGCCGTTGCACTCCTTGCATCTTGCATGTTTTCTTGGTGAGCGACGGCAAGAAACCTCGGAAATTGACAACAGGTGCAACCCCCACAAGCGAAGATCTGAATTGCGTTCCATCAAGGCCCACTCATCCAGAATTCTCAATGTGGCAATGGAGAGTGCCACTTCGGATCCACCCAGTTGCGGCTTCTGCCTAAAAACATCACCACTTGGACATGCCCGCCTGTACTCAGCGAAGGACAAGAATTTGCTGTCGCCGCTTTGTGCCTTAGACAGATGGCTGTGGGTCAAAAATATGTACCCAAAATGGAACCCTGGTAAATGGAACAAAGGACTAAAACCTGTGGTCCCCTAATGATTTAATTTTGACCCAAAACCAGATGCAGCTCTTGCTCTGAAAGCTCTGGCGCCGCTTCAATGGCTACCTTTCGACACATGCGTCGCATCTCTTGCTCCTCTCGTACGTATCCAGGGAAACTCTGCGAGCCACGTCCCACATACTAACACTGAACAAAAGGTGAGCATGCAATGATTGAAGCAAGCGGCTAGCGCGCTTTGTCGCCTTCTTCCGTAGGACATAGTTTCCCGGTACCTGTACGAAGTAGAATTTGAGCACAAACGCACACTCCCGACTCCTTGTGCATCCTTCTGTTGGACAGACATAGAACAAACAAATACCCTCCCAGCCAACTATCCCAGAACCTCACTGGAGGCCCCTGGAAGATCATTTTCCTGGCGGGATCTGCTAGTGACTTCTAAAGTTCTATGTTATAGTGCGTGGGAGGGTTGCCGCCTACTCAAACTCACATTGTCGGTTTCGCATCCTCGATTGCTGCGCCTTTAGTCATCTGTCGACTTCAGGTGTTTGATTCTGCGAGATCTGCCAATACAATCCTCAGTGCTGGTCTTGCTAGCCGCAGTGTGTATGTCAACCATATGCGTAATTCCCACACGTCAAAACTAGTTGCGCTTCCAAAACGTGCGACGATAGTTTTACTCCAGCTGTTGGATCTATCATTTGTGGCATCAACAAGTAATAACAAATTGGCACAAGTAAATCCTCCAAGAGCGAGTTGTTATGGAAACTTGTCCCTAGCTTTACGAGGATCATCATGACGCAAACAACAAACATCAATGAAAGACCGTGAAAAGGCGAACTGGCAACAAGCAGATTGACTAAAAGTTGGGTTCTCTTTCTCACCTTAAGGCGTACTGTTTAAATTGTTCTCAACTTGGTAGAAAACCTGTTACATTACATCATGGGAGATGGTTCAACGTGGGTGTCTTCCCTTTAGTTTTCCTTGAAGACACCACCACAAAGGGAACCACCGACAAAAAGACAAAACAAGTACACTCATAATCATGACTAGATCCTCCAGTAGAGAGCATAGAATAAGGGTACCCTTTTTTTCGGTAGTCTATTTTAGTAGGGGAACCCTCTCCCAAAAAAGAAATGGCAAAAGGCCACGACTGGGGAACCTAGATGATACATGCCCATCTGATGGGGTTTGTCAGTCCCTTCCCGCTCCCTGCGGGCCGCTGCTGCGCCAAAACCATGGCTCTGCGCTGCTTGTAGCCCTGCAGGCCAAGCAAAAGGCCCCAAGAGCAAAGTCACTTGTTGCATCAACACAAACACAACACACACACACACAAACACGCACACATACAAACATGCCCCCCAAATCCAGGCGCGCACATGTACACACGAAAAACGCGCTGAATTCAGTATGTCCGCATCATATCAATCGCCCGCATTTTCTTTCACTGCATCCCGGGAGCGACTGGGGTGCCGGCTGAGGCGTCCACGTCCTGGGAGGCCTAGATGCGGGGATGAGATCCGCCGGCATTGAACACGATGGCTCATCGAGTTGCATAAACTCACCTGCCCAAAGGGCCCCCGGACATAAAAGGTTAACCAACTTTTTGGGACCTTTACTAAACATGGACCAAATCAGGGAAAAAGATGCAAAGGTCGATTCGCTTTGGGCAAGTGAGTAAATAGGGGGCGAAGCTCATATTGAGAGTTTGAACAAGACTCGTACAATTCCTTACATGGGATTCGGGCGCTGCAAAGCTCGGACAGGGCCCTGGCCTGAGAAACTGGTGTCGCAGGCACAGAAGGACCAGCTCGAGCTGTGGGCTCTCCTTGAGCAGACGGAAGCGCCCGACTGAGATGCTTGGGTCTGCCAAGCTTGGAGAACCCTTTTCTCATTCGACCACCAAGCGTTTCTGTTGTGTGATTCATGATTCCCCATCTGATTGTGTTTGTTCTTTGTTTATTCCGAAAGGTCAGATCGTGAGATGCTGCTAGCTCTTTGAGAATGTCGGGCAGAGACACACCAACCCCTTCAATATCCTCGTCACGCATCGAGGGAGTGCACGAAAAGGGCTCTTGGTCTTGCGCTCACAGGGGTGGCTCGCCGGTGAGTTGGTACCCTCTTTGGGCTGGGAACTAAAGGGAAACCAAAAGGACACCGACGCCATTTTGGGAGGTACCTCAAGGAAGAGACACTCAAAGAACCCCCCAGAATGATTGCTTCGTTTATGGCTTCCCTTTAAATCCAGGCAAGAGGGGGTTCTCAATTTTAGGTAGTGCCCATGTCAACATGAGCACATTCATGCAGTCACACAACAGATGGGTTTGCTGGAAGGTTTGCGCTAATCGAGTAGCTGCAGCTGCGCCGATGTCACTCAAATAGACTTTAGTCAGCTCCGACCTGGTGTCGTTTAAGCCAGTTAAGTTGCACGTAGCGCGTTTTGAGTTTCTGAGTTGATGAGTTTAACTCTACCACTCGCATGGTAGCAAACAACTTCTGTTTTTTGCAGCCCCCCCCGTAAACATGAACAGAACCAAACAGCCGAAAAAAAAGGAAGAAAAAAACAGACGAAAAAAAAAAGCTGCCCAGAACGGTGAAGCAAACTTTGACGTTTCATTCTGCTTCGCCCCCCATCGCCCCCAATCCACCCGAGGCTCTGGTGGACACCGCAGAGACATAGGAGGCGTTGGAGTCCGCCGAGGCCCTGAGGAGCGACGACTCCGGCTGAGGTGACCTTCAGGGGGTCGTTTTTGCCACCGATAGGGGAGAAAATGGGCGACTCAATCCAGGTTTTGATCCCCAGAAAAAAAGAAACCACCAGTTGGATGGTTTAGAGGGGTCATTCCGTACGTCATTCCCTGCTGAGCACCAACCCTCAATGGGTTGGTTTGGGAAATGGAAGGACTACAACCTGCAGTCCGTATCCTGATAGACCGATACCCAAGTGTGTGTAATGCGTCCCACACAGCGATGCCATGCCCCTAACCAGAACTGGTAGCTCCCAAAGGCTTTGTCTTGATAGGCAATTTTGGATAACCCCAGCTTCTTGGCCCCATTACAACCACGAGCTAGAGTACACTCTCCTCCTTAGTTGTGGAAGCTAGCGCAGTTAGGGTAAAGGCCTCCTGTCCACTCCTTGATAGTGAGAAAAGAGGCACTCACGCGGAATAAGTCATGATGCTGGAAAAAACTGGCTCACACATTTACACGGTCAAACAACACCACAATAAACCCTCAAAAGAACTGGTTTGCTTGTCAATCTACTTACATGGCAGGCCATTGCATATTGAAGACATAAGTGCTATGCTGAATCAACGGAAAGGCATAAAGCAACACCTGTGCCAAGTCCTCTGCAGGCGAAAGGGCCTGCAAACAACTCCTGGAAGCTTTCCAACCCACGACGTCAGCTCCAAAGATCGTCGCTCCAAACGCTGTCCCAGACCGCTTGCCGACCTGACAACACTTGACTTTGGACACAGGTGACCTGACAAGCTCAACGGACGAACATCGGCTTGCGACTTTGGATGACTTCGGTGGGTCATTTGGGGTAAACACGGCCCTTTTCATCACCTAACTTGTGGTCGTCAATCCAACACCTAGGAGCCCCAGTCTTACACGGGGTCCATGGTGTCCCTGGAATTCAAGCTGAGTTCCGTGGACCCCTGCCACCCTCAAGCTGTTCAGTTGAGCAATGCAAAACAGACTTGAGCCAAAATGCCAGGTTTGGGCATTTGGGCATTTGGGCATTTTGGCATTTTGGCTCATAGTGATTTGCAAAATGGCACCGCTGCGCTCTTCCAGAAACCAATATCTGGTGAGACCAGAAGTCGCTGGTCGAAGGCTGCCGAGTTGCGCCCGGAGGCGGGAGCTCGAAGGCACCTGACGCTTGAGTTGCTTGGGGATCCCTGACATGCCCAAAGCAAACGGAAAATGAAGGCACCTAACGTGGCCACTTGAAGGGAGGGGGTTCCTTTACATGCTTAAAGTAAACAAAAACTGTTCGCCTTGACCCAAAAGCTGGTGTTTGACGCCAGAGAAACCTTGGCCCTCACAGAGAGGGCAGGAGAGCCCAGCGTGACAGCAGAAGCCATTAACAGCGCGCAGCACACATGATAGTGTGTGAGAATGAGTCGGACCCCTTTGTTCTAGAGCACTTTGGGAGAAGAACCTGCAATGTCACCAACCCATCCGTGACAAGCCCCTGGTTTGGACACACCCTCCCTGTAATCCGAGAAAATGGTGTCCACCTCCTCTGTCGATTTGACCTGGCTTCCCGGCCCGACGCTCGGTTTGTCAAGCGAATGGGGCCAAGGTTTACGGGCACATCTGTCCGTCATGAGAGATCACGGATCAATTATCCGATCTGAGATAAATGGCGAAAAATAGGCGCCCCTGGTGGAAATATACCGCGGGAAAAGCATGGCGATGCGAGGATGTGGTGGATGCGACCCGCGTGGCCGAAGGCTGAAGAATGGCCATATTGATTTACACCGCTCTGCATGACAATGGCAATCTTCGACCTGCTGACCATTTGCCCGAGGATGATTTGTGGTCATAGCGAAGAGATACAATTGAATCGTGATGAATTCGGTGGTGATGGTTCCCATTGTGAACATGTGCTGAACTGCCAACACGAGCAGCTTTGTCTTGGTATTTCGCTTTTCTGAGTCTGTGTTGATTGCGTTTCATGTAGTGATGGAGTTGTCACGTGCTTGCCGTTTGTTGAATTTAGATGCTGGCCTGCTTGCATGAGCGTACGTGATTGCTTTGATTTGACTTTTGATTGCTTTTGCCTCAGGTGTTCGCGAAAGCTCTTGCAACAAGAGAGCAGCACAAACCTGAAACTACCCGCTCCTTCGCAGCTTGCAGGCTGGGCCAACGCGACTCCTCAACCCATTTCCAGATCACAACTACCTCCCAAGCATTCTGACTGGCGAGAGCCACATGGCTGTGGGTCAAAAACAGGTACCCCAAATTGAAGCCTAGTAAGTGGAAACATGGACCAAAACCTGCGGTCCCCTGGTGGTTTAATTTTGACCCATGCCCACATAGATTTTGACTCCAAGACTCCAAGAGTCTCTTGCCCATCTAAGCCTCGCCACCAAATACATGGGTGTGTGATTCTCGCAGAACCCACTAAAAAATTGATGGCTTTCCTTTTGGTTTCCCTTTGCACCTCAAAAAAAACAGCCATATCAGGTGGTCCAATACATTTGCAGGCAGCTCAGCTGAGCGACCGAATCCTTGTGCCCCGGCCCCGGCCTTCAGTAGCGAGGACTCCTGCGTTGCAACTTTCTGACTGCGGCGAATGGATAGGTCCATTCCATTGTACTTGAGTCATAATCAAAACCCGGTATTGGGATGGGCTACCCAGAACCATGTAAAGAATTAAGAAAGCGGCCGCAGCTATTTGTGGTTGGGAGTATCCCTAGCTAACTTTCATCTACCCGGGTTTTGATTGTGGTCATGACTTAGAGCCAGTCCAAAGAGTGCCTGGGAAACTTGAAAAGGATGTCGTGAATGCCCTACGCGTTTGCGAGCGTTCGCTGAGTTTGCCCCTTGCCACAGCATTCATCCGTCCAACGCTGAAAAGGGCAACAACGGGTCTTCAGTGTCCCTCACCCCAGAATCCGCTCCGAAGCACCGCTTGCGGGTCAGCGAAATCTGCAGCAGCTGTAGGCTTCAACATAAACTGGTGGTCACGATGCTATCCTGCAGATCAAATGCTCGTTCGCTGTTGGCAGCAGCTTCATCAAGCTGGCCAGTCGGAACCCAGGCTGATGCCCCTTTCGGTGGAGATGGTGTGTTTGCCTTGGATGTGGCTGCATGCTGGCAACATAGCAGCATCCATCGATTTGAATTGCTAGTGATAGACTTGGTTGGTCCGAGTTCATGACGTGTTACGACCTCCGCAGGCAAACCAGTCAAACCACAAGCAGGCCCACATGCTACATTAGGTCTCCTCAAGGACTGTCTGGAAGCAAACCGGCGTGGTAATCTAAGCCTTCCAGCTGTAGCTCATGCTGAGCGGTTTGCCCCAAGGAATTCAAGATGCATCTCCGATTTGAGAAGCAACAGGCTGACCAGCTTTGACCATGAAACAATCGGGTTGTGCGAGCATGGCCAACACGGTATCAAGCACTCCAAACAAATATGCCCTTTGCTTTCAAGGCCATGCCATTCGTAAACATTCGATTCGCAGTGTGCTGCACGAGCACTGCGAAAACCCGCGTGGCCGAAAAAGTGCACTGGGTCGCATGTCACTTTCCTTAAGCCACGCATACTTCTTGCACAAGGCTTCTGATGGGCTTTCTCAGGGCCAGTACCCTCCCACCAGCTAACATGGCAGTGCACAGACCCCTGTAGAAAGACTACTTTCCTCTTGGAAAGGGCTTCTTTGCACTTCCATGCTAGTTGTTAGTTGGTGGGAGGGTAGTCTGCTTGAACATGCGCTTCGGTCCTAAACAGCAAGCTTCGCGGCTCTCAAGTCTGGACAAAAATACCAGGTTGTTGCCGCACGCCTAAAGCTTCTATCCGCGCAAAGCATGATGCGCACTATGGGCAACATTGGTTGGGATGCCTGGGATGGATTCAAACAGTGAGTATTTTAGTGGGGATTGGGATGTTCACTGGGGGGTACGGGGTTTTTGACCCATGGCCACATGTGAATTCACGGGTGTCTCGTCTATACCAAGCAAACATGAAGGCAGTATTCCGGTTGCTCACCCTCGCTCCTGCTTTGCTCGCTCTTTGCTTGCAGAGCCTGGATAGAAGTACGAGCAGCAAGCCGAAAATCTCTGGCACATGCATTTATCCGCTCTTCCCAAAAAGACAGCCACCTTGCAAGTTGCACCTTCCGGTCATCTAGCCACTCCCTTTTGCAACGCAAACATAATCAGTCCAAACAATTTATTTATAACGATGAGGCCTTCTCCATCTCGTTCTCTCTTGGATTGCAGGGCTTCGCCCTTCTCTCACACACAGGGGTTCCAATCAAATCCTTTCAACTCACTGTTCGATCAGTGCTCTAATCGCATTCACAAAACTTCGGCTGATTTAGTGGGGGTGGGGGGGGATTCATCATTTCTGCAGGGGGACAACCCCTACAATAGGACAGTTGTTTATTGATCCTGTGCCAACATGAGATAATTTACTAGGGGCATGGTGGCGTCCTTGCAATAGGAATCAGCACAGGTGTAGCACGGCTGAGTGCCCGCCTTGACTCCTGTCTTTGACGACCTCAGCGATCGACTTCTGAGAAAAAAAAAGGCTTCTGGTCAGGTCAGACTTGCATGGAGTTCGACTCAATTGAGGGGAGCATACGTTTCAGAACCATTCTGGCCAGTGTCTTTCATAGAGCTATTTCCTGGCGATCAAACATGATGCCTTGCCACCCATCAAGCAACCACACCTTGTTCAATCAGTGGACCTACATTCCGCAGATTCGTCTTACTCTCAGGGAATCCACTCAGAACTTGCTGCACCTTGCTACTGCAGCATAAGACAATCTTCTCAGCCGCCCAATTTCTCCAGGGTCCTAGCCGCGACAACTGGGCTGGGACAAGCAATGCCAAGTGGAATCAAGCAATTTTGGACCAAAAACCTGCTGCAGGGGGGAGGGGGGTGGGCGGCCCCCAATTCCATTTATCTAGTCTCCCCAACAAAAGGGAACATGGAACCAATGGATTTCCAGGGATCACCCCCCCCCCCCAAATTCCATTCTTAAGGGGGGGATCATTTTGGAGAAAAAAAAACCTGCCAGACAACTTCCAGACGCTGATCCGTCCCCTGCCAGCTGTTCACTTGGGAGGGTCAGACTTGGGGCGAAGGCCACCTGGTAGCCCGACCTGGCCACCACCCACACGGAGGGGAATCGGCAAAGGCGTCCGTGGATTTGGCGGGGGCAAAAGCGAAGACTTGGGTGTGTTCGTCAAAAATCGGGTACCCCAAAATGGGACTGTGGCAAATGGAACTGTGGCAAATGGAAAGGACGAAGACCTGCGGCCCATTTCCTGGAATCTGTGGTACGTGCCAGGGCAAGCGCATGGCCCAATTGAAGGCGGTCAAATGTCATCAATTGTCCAGCTGCCGTATTGGTGGGGTTTCGGGCCTGGGCGATCCCGGCTGGCAACAAAAGACCCCCATTCATCAAGCCGCAAGCGCCAGGGCCAAACTTCACCTCCGAGATATTACAACAAGAGAGAACGACAAAGGAACCATCGGCTCTTGCACGTCAATGGCAACATGCCGCCGTGTCCCGCCTTGGCTCCTTCGGCTCCTTGGGATCCTTCGGCTCCTTGGGATCCTTCGGCTCCTTGGGATCCTTCGGCTCCTTGGGATCCTTCGGCTCCTTGGGATCCTTCGGCTCCTTGGGATCCTTCGGCTCCTTGGGATCCTTCGGCTCCTTGGGATCCTTCGGCTCCTTGGGATCCTTGGGATCGTCGTCCTTCTTCTTCGGTCGGCTGCGGCTGCCCTTCGGCCGGCCCTGCGCACGGAGGGGCGGAAGGCGAAGTTCACAGAGATCACCCAACGGGATACGATGGCCTGCATGGGTCTGGGGTTTTGCCCAGCGTCTACATAAAACGACTTGCATGGGTCTGGAGGCCACATACCAGGCGTGCATGCTTTAAACATAGCGCTTGAAGCATCCCCTCGTGAACGCCGCTTGACAGCCGCGTAACTGACCATCGCCATATCGAGAAGCTAAGGGCAATCAGATGCGCGATTATGCCGACGTCAGACCAAGAACAGCGTCACCTTGGCGGCTGTAAATGTTGGCCTCAAACAACATCGTAACATCAATGACTATATTGTCCGTGCTCCAACATGCCTGATAAATATCCCTTTGCCTGTATACGACGGATTTTTGTCTCAGTATAGTTGGGCAGAAAAGAAAACAAATCTTTAACCTTTGCTCGGTCACGCAAAACGCAAACATCGTTGTGGGTAAGCTGGTTGCAACACACAAAAGCTTGTGTTTATGCGAGGCTAGCAAACGGGACTTTCAGTGCATTCATTGGGTATACGGAGATGACAACCCTTGGAGAGCACCAGGCACTTGTTGGCACATTTGAGTAACCAGTCACATACAGTAGCCCTAGTCTTGCAAAGCTGACACCAACAGTCAAAGGGTTGCTGGTAGTTGCTGGCTGGCTGGTCCCCCACCTCCGATCTATGATCCAAGTAGCACGCCCAAAGCCCTGCGCTGCAGTTGAACTTTCGCCAAACACAGTTCCATCTCATTCAACCTTCTGATGGGTCAGCTGAGCGAGTCTATTCCTCGTGCACCACCCTCTCTACACTCGAATGCGCCTCTGGCCGCGTACTGCCTTGGCAGTTTCTGAACGGGGATGTTTCAGGTTGAACTCTCACTTCGCAGACCGGAAATTCCAGAAATGTGGCGTCTCGTGCGTCTCGTTCAGGGTTGGATCAGTTGAGAAATCCAGACCTCTGTAAAGTCTGGGAAGTTGATTGACGAGCTCAGGAACATCCAAATGACAAAGCTTTCGGGAAGGAAACATCTAGGCATGGCCCGATAAAACCAAAACGGGCACCCGAGAGGCGCCAGTAAAGACTCCCCGTCAGCCGACGGTCGAATCCCAGCCAGTCCCGGCCCAAACTTGTTTAATTCCCTGGTGTAATACGTCCCATCCTTGGCAGCGCAGCCACAAGGCTCCCCAAGGCCCGAGCCTTCCGCGTCTTTGCTTGGGCCCTTGCGTGTCCTGGCACGATGTGGAGGTTGATCAAAAGGTCCTTTGCATGGGATGACCATTGCTCGGTTGCTTCTTGCTCCCCTGCTAAAAGTTTAACTTTTAGTGGTTTAATAAAAACAAACCAACAAAAAATAGTTGGCAAACAGTTAAAGTCCTAACAAGCAAAATGCACCTCTGATTGGGAAAACCCAATCAAACAACTGCTACTTCCCGCTAAATGGCCAAAAAATACCCATGGGGCCAAGGGGAATATTGATCAACCCCCGCGTGGCAATGGCATGCGTGGCTTGCGTAAGTTCATGGATTGTCAGCCGTAGGATTGAAATGAACGCTTTCAACATTCTGACATGGATCAGAGGAAACTATGGTTCATCATCTCCGGTCCCAGGGCGAATCCCTGCGCGTGAACCTGCATCGGAGTCACCCAGTTTTGGAGCCTGAAGCTGCCTGCACGGATCGAAAGCCGGGCCTGGAGCCAGATCGCTCTTCCACCGACATGGCAACGATCAAGTATGACAAAAATCCCTTGCAACGGGATGCCTGGCTGGTACACTCTCACTTGGTTCTCCTTAACACAACAGAGGGTTTTGCTTGTCGCATCCCTTGGTAGTGCTCAGATCTGTAGTGGCCGGCTCAAATAAGCAGGGCATCTTTGCCCCAGTTGCAAAGACCTTGGCTGGGAGCAAACAAACACCGCCACAACACTTATCATTTCTTATTATTAGCAGGATTGCTGAACAAATGCTCCTTGTTGAGGAGCAGAACGTGACTCCAATAAGATCTTGGCCTTCTGGCCCGATCCCCTCTCATTCGCCAGAGCTGGCTTGAGAAGCAAACGCGACAGTCCTTTTGGCAACCCAGGCCTACAACTGCAAGTTCTGCATGTCACGTAAACTTCCTGCCCTTAACTCCATCTGGGTCGACGATACAGTGTGCTGTCAAGAATGCTGCCTTTTGCGACCAAAGCTCGCTTTTGGACCCATGAACAGGCTTTTCCGATGTAACCTTCGCTTCTCGAGATACTAACGGCGCCTGCCAATACAAATTTGATGATTCCCGCGTCTTTAATTCCAAGCTCCAAATAGCAGCTGCCAGAAACAATACGTCTGTCGTTCACACCTCGACAAAGCAAAAAGAGCCGAAATGGCATATTCACCTAAGCAGGTTGCAGTACTTTTGCTTGCCTAATTTCGTCGAGGATGTCCAAGTAAGCACCAAAGAATTGTCAGCACAGGTGTCCTTGCGTGCCGCCTCAGACTGTTTCTTGAGCCAAATCTAATGTTAGTAAGGCGTGAAGAAGTGCGCTGCCGGTCAACATGAGAAGCTTCAACGCCAGACTGGCCCCAGTATTTTACAAGTATCAAAGTCACCCCCCAAGTGGTAGGTTAAAAGGAAATCACAAGAGTTTCTGACTTTGATGACAGCCAGAAATAGTCAAAGTAATGTACCCGGCGCCATGCAGTCCTCTATCACTCTGCTCTGCTTTTATAGGCCGTCGAAAGACATTTTCCATGATAGCCTCATTGACTCTCTCTCCTCTGCACTTCTATTCCCCTGCACTCCTCTCCTCTTATATCCTATCCTATCCTATCCTGAATTCTTATATCCCGTCCTGTCCCTGTCGCCTCTCTCAGCCCTTTTGACAATGGCGACGCACGACGCACTGGCACGAACCCGGGGCTTTTCCCGAGGTCCAGTCTAAGAAAGCGCCAAGCCTGAGGCCCAGACGAGGGGTGGCGGGACATCGGCATGCCCATTGTTTTTGGGTTCCCAAAGCCCAAAGGCTCCCGATTGGATTTGGGGCCCCCAGGTTTCGAGACCCCAACCACCTCCGGGGTGTCTAATGGAGGGGTCGGGTCTTCCATTGAAAGCCCCCAGGCCTCTGCGTTGAACAGGAAAGCTGATCAAATCGGAAGGGCACGTCCAAAGTACACGCCGCCCGAGTGTTTCCATCAGCGGGCCTCAGGGTGACATTTGCCTTGATTTCGGTGGTGGTTGTAATTAGTTGTTCTGCCTGAGGCTATTCCGTTGAGCCACTTCAAAAGCTTCATGATTCAAACAAACAGCAACCAGTCACAGGATTCGCCAGGGGCATCTTATCATAAGCTTCGGGAAGGCACAAATCGCTTACTTGATGCAGCTCAACGGCTAGGGCCGAGTCTACATCGCTCCGGGAAACCCTCGGCAGAGTGCGCAGCTCCTGATCTTCATGTTCTCGCTGCACGCGTATGGCACTCAGTTGCCCCTCCAATCATGGAAACTGATAGGAAGCTGTAAAAAGACAACCTTCTGTTTGGGACACCTCCCTGTCTTCCATGATTGTTGGAAGGGTAAGCAAACAGATTGCTTACTTAGCGCTGAATAGCCTTTTTCACCTTGCCCTTTCCACCTGGCCCCTGACCTGATTGCAAGAAGACCAATCCACGGGGGGAAGGTCTTCTTCCTTATTCTTTGCTCAATGCGGGAGCTGCTGTATTGGCTCGGATGGCTGCCTGCTGATTCAGAACAGGAAATGTGGAGCCATTTGGAGTGAGTTGAGAGAATCATTGGAACGTCAGCAATCTCATTCGCACTAACCCTAGTGGGAAGGTTGAAAGAGTGAAGCTGTTTCAGCTGTCAGGGATCTTCCCTGAAGATTGTGCTTCAGGCATGAATCAGATTGATGGCGCGGATTGGAGAAATATCTTCATGTTGCGATGAATTCCTTTGCTGCGGATCCGAGCAGCGGCTTCCATGAGTCAACCGCAAGCCGTCGAAGCCTGCGGACGAGCTTTTGTGACATCTGACTAATGTGACATAGGATTCGTGGGCAGACGTGGCGAAATGAATCTTCTCACCCCCAAACCCCAAACTCTGCTGGCCCCGTGCGATGTCCGGCCCGAAGGAACTTGTTCGCACACCCCGCGAGAGCTGGGCGGACGTGGAGAAGCGGCCAGGCCAAGGCGATTGGGCCAGTCTAATGAACCGCTTGCGACTTTTTGCCAAAAGCATCCAACATGGGAAGACTCCAAGACGTCCTGCGAGCAAAAAAATAGGATGTGGTGAGGTAGTGTATCCAGATGGCAAAATGATGCAACATGTCTTTGTATGTCATTCGGCATGGTTGATGAACAAACAGCCATGAGCACAGCATGAGGTATGTAGAAACGTTCTGCCTAGAATTTTGTTCTAACAATGGAGAGCGCGAGTGCCGATGCAAATGGACAGCTGACCACATAATCAAAGCAACCAGCTCCGAAGCCGACCAGAACATGACGTAACAACCAGTCAGTGGGTGGTTACCAACTACAGTAGCCATTCAGAGATATTCAGAGTACCCCTGCGAACAAGTTCCGCACGGAGCTGCTGCACAGTTGGAACAGGTGTCGCCCAAGCAACGGTCATGGAACGGGCACACTTTCCCAATGCAATCAAGAAGAGTGTGACAACCTGTGATACGAGCAAGCAACATACTAAGTTGACCCAAGGAATCATGATTAGAGTTAGGCCCAGTTATAGAATATATATATATATTGTTTGCTTCACTTTGAGTCACTGGTAAAATGTATCCTAAGTCTAACCGTGGAATCTTCCAGATACAAACCCTCCCCCCCTGACTTCCTGAGTCATGACCTGCAGCTTTGGCGTCTGTACAACGTTCTATTGCCCAATAGACCCAAAACGAGCCTCAAACACGCAACTTCCTCATCTGATGCAAGTCTTAAGCACCTGCAACACATTACAACCATGTTGTCAGGATGGCCGTGCTATTCCAATACTCAAAGGAATCTGGAAAAAATCTAATTGGGGACCGAAAAGGGGGCACCGCCCCAATTCATTGCTTAAAATGATCCGTTGAAGTTTTTGGAAGCGAGCAATCAGCTTCCTCACATCGCCTTAGCTGGCAATCATTGGCCTCTCGCCTTCTTGAAAGGCGAACACTGGCTGGCGCGACGGCGGCGGGGCAGGGTCATTTGATTCTGCCCCACGTTTCTCGCGCGAGATTCGGCAAGTCTCAGAAGATGCAGAACACCCCAGCACCAATTGAAAAGCGACAAGCGGTCTGAGAAAATGCCTGCGTAGTTGGATCACGGCCTCTTGGCTTGATTGGTCGCAAGAATTCGGAAAACATATTCGTTGAATTGTCGTGCTTTCGGCGGGAGCTCCAAGAATCCGTGCCACAGCTCGACATCACCTCGTGCGCCTAAGGATGATAAAACATACCGGCAAAGATCCGAGAGCTGCCGGCTGAGTGCCAAAATTCTGGGGCGGGGTGTCCAGCTGTTGGATTCATGGGGCTTTCATCAGTGATTAGATGTTTCCGCCCAACTCTTTCCATCATCTTTCTTTTTGGAACACACTGCAACACAATCCGGAATGTGATTCCCTGAAGTGTTCAAAGGCAACCCACCATTTGATCATGTCACCAAGGCTTGCCGCGTGCGGCACGCGCCGGGGCGCAACGAAGCGCGCATCGCGTGCGGCACGCGCCGGGGCGCTTCGTTCGTTGCGCATCGCAGCGCCGCGGCCGCAGGGTGTGGCCCCTGACGTGGCAAGGGTCACAAAGTAAAGCTTCTGCAGGATCTGCTGAACTCAATTTCAACAAGCTGAAAGTGCCCATGTTGTCCCGGGATTCTGGTTGGGTCATGAACATCTTGACGAAGGGAAAACTGATGACAAAAGGGTACTAGTACAAGATAGCCCTGCATTGTGAGCAGCAATCAATTCCTACTTTTCAGGACTTGCTGACGCTTGAAGTTGTCTTGTTGTACCACAACTTCCCCCTCCCGCATGCAGATCAACTGGGCTTCCCAGGTCTCTTGCAGAAGTCACATTGAATACAGTATGCAGTGCTGCTTAGGTCACCTTGGATTTCACGGAGGTCAAGTCTTGACTTCTGGATTCTCAGTGTACATCAGGCTTTCCCACGTTTCCGACGCTCCCCACACCTCCGGCTTTCGAAAGACCCGAGCTTTCAACTTTCAATGGGGCATGTTGAACATACACAAAACTGCTCGGCAAGCTCCCTCAACTTGGTGGTTTTGGATTGGTGTTTGGTGGTTAAAGGAGGGTACCGTCCACAAGAACCATGGGTTCAAATCCCAAACCACCAATCCAAACCACCAACTAAGTATTACCTGATGTCACTGGCACACCAACAACAACGAGGGATAAGAAGATCCCTATGTCCAAGAAGAGACTTTCGCTTGGTCGCGAGCGACCAGCTGATTATTTGGCAGACCTGCTCTGCCCCTCTTCCCGGCACGTTAAAATTGGCCACTGGGCTACGCACGTTGTGCAGTTTTCTAGTGAGAGGTGACGGACCAATCTCTGATAGCTACAAGAAGACCCGGTTCGTATCAGTAATGAGCCGAGCCAATTTCCTTTCATGCCTCCTGCAACTGTTAGTAACTGGTGTTTTGCCTGCTGAACGGACCGGTATGACAATGGCAAGCTCTGAGCTGTTCGCGTTGCTATCTCTCCCATTTTTTCGAGCGCGGGTCGTTGAAATAGGGAGCAAGGAGCCCCAAATGGTGGCAAGCCTTTTGATCTTCCTGAGCAACCTCGCAAACGCTCGCAAAACTCCCCGCAAAACCTCACCCCGCATGGCGCCTTGGGCCTTCAGCGGATTCAACCAAGGGCCTTCAGCCGACACCTCAAAGAGAGCTAATTTCTACGTGGGGGAAGCTTCCCCATTCCTTTTCAGGAAATCACATCAAACACCTAGGGGAAAGAACTTGTGGACAAAAAACACAGGCAGAACAGAATAAGAAATCATCCCCTGGATAACTCCTTCCCTCTCAAAGCACTCCTCAATTGACCAGCAAAGCTGCCAAATAAAGCCCCTGGCCGGCCTGTTCCATGTGCCTCTCCCAAGCCATAGGTGTGGGAGGGAGTGTACTCTGCCAAAATATGTTTGTTTTTTTTCCCACAGACAAGATGCCTAGCAAATCTTTCTCGCAGCTCGTATGCCATGGTAGGGATGGTGATGGCTTCCAAGACTCCTTCAGTTGGTCGTGGATGTCTTAAACCCTTATTCGTGTCGCCCTCGCACACATTGTGGCGGCAAAAGGAGTTGATACGGTCCAGTGGTCTCTCCTAGAACAGCCCACAGTCAGGGCTCGCGTAGAGCAGCATTGTAACCAAGGCAAGCGCCGTTCACGCGGCCACCGAAACTGTGCTAGGCAGCGCATACATGGGCCGGCCAATTCCTAGCAAGGGGTCCAGATGGGCCAAAGTCCGGGGAATCGGCCTCCAGCGAAGAATTCTTTCGCCGCGTTTCTTAGGCTCAATGTCCAGCATGACTTCCAGGCTAAATCCGAATCCGACCATCCGAATCCGAATCCGGCAATCCGTAACCGGACTGTGAACAAACTGGGCTGATCTTGTGGATCGATCCAGCCCTGGAGGCCGGAGAAGAGTACTTTAAAAAAACCGCCAGGTGGGGGAAGTACAAATCGGTGGTCGCTTCCCCGGATCTTGGCCGACACCCTCACGGCCAGCTCAGCAGCACCTTTTTCGTGCGCCCAATGGTTTGCGAGTGCCAGGACGCGTTTCGAACCTGGGCGAAAGCAAGCGGCACTGCAACGAAAAGGAGCTCTCTAAAAGGCATGTGGCAGTGGGTGTCTCTTGTTGGGGAGGGAAAATCCAAAATCATGGTTGTCCGTTTGGCTCTCCTCAAAACGAAAGGCACGACAAAAACAGGGGTACCCCCACAGACACAGACACAGACACAGACGCAGACGCAGACGCAGACGCAGACGCAGAGGCAGAGGCAGAGGCAGAGGCAGAGGCAGAGGCAGACGCAAGCGCAGACGCAGACGCAGACGCAGACGATCTTGCAAGCGCAGCTGGAGGACTCGCCCCAACTAAAAGGTCCCTTTTTGCCCCCTGACGACTTGGTGCGTTTCGTCGGATGGCATGAGGCTAAGCCAAGACCCTCTTTACTGCATGGCATGGCATGAGGCTAAACCTCAAAAACGGGTAGGATTTCGTGACAAGAATGTTTACAGCCAACTAAGCCCATCTTGGCCGACTTGCCTCATCTCTTCGAAGGAGGACTTCTTGGAGGTTCCGCAACACAGCAGAGCAGACTGGGCAAGTATTTTCCATCTGGCCGACCAGAACTGGTGTGGTGCAGTGGTTGCAGCCCCGGATGGTTGCAGAGCATCCATCTGATCTGAGGTTCTTGCTATAATATGTTGCTGCAGTTTTGAACCAGGCCTATGTTTCTCCGATTGGTCATGGGGAGGTGCCCCCTTCAGCCCCCCCTTGAGCCCCCCTTTCGCCAACCCTTAAACCCCCCTTAAGCGCCCCCTTAAGCCCCCCCTTAAGCCCCCCCTTAAGCCCCCCCTTAAGCCCCCCCTTAAGGGTCCCGAGCCCCCTTAAGTCCCCAAAGTTCCCCTTAAGCCCCTCTTCGTTTACACAAAAAAATATGCGGGGTCTTCGGTGGCAGCCGCCCGCATATTCTTCCGGCTGCCCCCTGCTTTGGACACCGCTTGGCATAAAGCTCTTTTCCCATTAGGTGTGTCACCTACACACAAACACGCAAACACACAATGCACAAACAAACATAACACAAAACATCACCAAAAAAAACACGCACGCGAGCGCATATGTATCCGCCCACCCTCCTACCCACCCAGCCACGCACGCACGCACGCATGTACGCACGCAAAACAAAATGAAACATATCCAGCTTCACACGGCCCAAACAGCTTCTCTGGGTTGTATTTGGCGGGCCAATTGGCAGGGATAAGAGAGGAGCAGGCAAAAAGGTAGGCATTCCGTGGGTCGCCTCGGAATGTCCGCCCACGCCCTTCCGCTTTGAAATCTAAGCACTGCAGTTGCATCCTCAAACATAAGCTGTCCCGAGTCTCCAGTGTATGTCAATTCAGCTCCATCCCTACATGATTAGAGTTCGGCCCAGTTCTACAATGTATATTTTATTGCTTGCTCCACTTTGAGTCACTGGTAAACATGTAAAATTTGTATCCTAAGCCTACCCGTGCCAAAAAACCTCGGCGCGTTGGATCCATCCATCCATTTTCCCGGGCGCCTCAAAAGTTCGAGATCCTGCCGCGCCGGGCTTGCGCCATGAGAGGTGGCAGCGGCGGCAAGGAGGGCGCGCTGCCCGACCTGGCGATCGGGCGCTTGGGGGCGGGGGGAGGGGACTGGGGGGGGGTGGGGCTGACACCCCCAAAGCCAACCTTGGAAGGGTTCGGTGACCCCAAATCACGGAGATCAAAACGGGGCATTCACAATGGGGTCCTTTTTTCTTAATAATCAAACTTAGTGGTCCAAATAACATAAAGGCAGGATGTCTTTCATGAAAGCGGGTGAAATTCAGAGGGGGCACCTTGATAGTGGAATACTTTTTGGGAACCCAGGTTGTCAAAGCTGCGAAGCCGAGCGTCAGAGGGGCTGAGCGGCTGAGTTGCAAGAAGATGAACTTCAATAGCTCCCGTCTATTTAAAACCCATGTTTTCAAGACAACAGCAGGCCTTTTCGATTTTACTACTGACTTGGATTAGCAAGCGAAACATGCCCCTTGGTGAGAGTGTCTTGTTCCACATTCGATTTAAGGAAGCCAGCCGCTCCAAGTGGCTGAGTGGCTGAGTGTCTGCGATCGGGAAATCCACCAATATGCGTCCAATCGAATTTTGTCAGTCTCGCCATTTGTCATTTGGAGGGGCAGCTCTCATCTGGAAATTAATCAAAAGGTCCCATGTTCATATGGGATGACGATTGGTTGGAAACCCATTAAGCCGATGTTTCAAACATGGGAGAAGCTCCTCATGGTCAAACCTGCCCTGGAATTCTCAACCGGTCTGGGGCTTCCGGACGTTCGCATTCCTGCAGGCACGGGCACAGAGTTCCCAGAGCCTGGCCCCGCGCGGGAGAAGAAGAAAAAAAAGGCACAGCGGCTGCACATTGCTGTTGAACCCGGGGCCCCGAAAGTGCAAACAATACTTACAAAGCTCACAAAGTCAGTCAGCAGAAAGCATGTGGAACGGAAGTTCTGGGAGCAAGCTATCACTGCAGAGTGATCCGGCGCCAATGCTCGGCAAGGAGATGGTGCGTGAAACCCACAGAGTGCACCGAAGCAAGACGTGCCGAAACGGCCAACCGACGTTGAAAGGAATCAGAAAGGGTCGAGATTTAATTTTGGATTTTTGTTTGTTTTATTTTTCCCGGAAGCATTGTGAAGGGTTCTTCTTCTAAAAGCGGCTGCCAACTTCACCTGCCAACTTCTCATGCCAACTTGTCGAGAGTTACTTCACCTGCCAACTTCTCATGCCAACTTGTCGAGAGTTACTTCACCTGCCAACTTCTCATGCCAACTTGTCGAGAGTTACTTCACCTGCCTACTTCTCATGCCAACTTGTCGAGAGTTACTTCACCTGCCTACTTCTCATGTCAACTTTTCGGCTGTTATCTCATTCTACTAAAAGCACAAGCTAATTTGTCGGGTGTTACTTCACTATCCTAAAAACACAAGCTAACTTTTCTGTTCTACCTTCACTTCTCGACTCTTAATTCTTCTTCTTTTTATGGCGGGGGTAGGCCCGACGGGAGCTTACGAAACGCACCCCTCTGCGGAGATCGTGCGTGTCGAAGCGCTCTCGCTGTGGCGCCGTGCGAATTTGTCTTGAGCCCGATGACCCCTCTGCGGAGATCGTGCGTGTCGAAGCGCTCTCGCTGTGGCGCCGTGCGAATTTGTCTTGAGCCCGGCGAACCCTCTGCGGAGATCGTGCGTGTCGAAGCGCTCTCGCTGTGGCGCCGTGCGAATTTGTCTTGAGCGCGGCGAACCCTCTGCGGAGATCGTGCGTGTCGAAGCGCTCTCGCTGTGGCGCCGTGCGAATTTGTCTTGACCTTGGCGAACCCTCTGCGGAGATCGTGCGTGTCGAAGCGCTCTCGCTGTGGCGCCGTGCGAATTTGTCTTGACCTTGGCGAACCCTCTGCGGAGATCGTGCGTGTCGAAGCGCTCTCGCTGTGGCGCCGTGCGAATTTGTCTTGACCTTGGCGAACCCTCTGCGGAGATCCTGCGCGTCGAAGCGCTCTCGCTGTGGCGCCGTGCGAATTTGTCTTGGTCGCGGCGAGCCCTCTGCGGAGATCGTGCGTGTCGGATCGCTCTCGCTGTGGCGCCGTGCGAATCTGTCTTGAGCCCGATGAACCCTCTGCGGAGATCGTGCGTGTCGAAGCGCTCTCGCTGTGGCGCCGTGCGATTTTCTTGCTCGCGAAACGGCCTTTGGAAGTTGTCTCGTGGTTTGCGCGCCTGCTTTCGCAATCCCGCGGTCTCGGGTTCGATTCCCCCCTGGTCCGCGGCAGCTCCGGCTTGAAAATCGCAGCTTTTAAGTACAAACGTAGTACGCGGAGCGTGCTCCTGCAGCTCCGGCTGGCAAATCGCAACTTTTAAGTACAGACGTAGTACGCGGAGCGTGCTCCTGCAGCTCCGGCTGGCAAATCGCAACTTTTAAGTACAGACGTAGTATGCGGAGCGTGCTCCCGCAGCTCCGGCTGGAAAATCGCAACTTTTAAGTACAAACATAGTACGCGGAGCACATTCCCGCAGCTCCGGCTGGAAAATCGCAACTTTTAAGTACAAACGTAGTACGCGGAGCACACTCCCGCAGCTCCGGCTGGAAAATCACAACTTTTAAGTACAAAAAAATAGTACGCGAAGTACATTCCCACAGCTCCGGCAGCACTTGCTCAGAGCAACTTGCGCAGAGCAACTTGCGCAGAGCAACTTGCACAGAGCACTTGCACAAAGCACTTGCGGACCTATCTCGGCGCGGAGAGCGTCTCCCCAGCTCCGCCGGAAAAAGAAGAAAGAACTCAGAATCGAGAAGAGAAGGTAGAAAAGGAAAAGTCGGCTTGCAATGTAACGCCTGAAAACGAATACTTGCGCTTTACGATGCCGAAGAAACGCCCGAGAAGTTAGCTTGCGCTTTAGGATAGTGACGTAACACTCGAAAATTTGGCTTGTGTTTTGGGACAGTGCATTTCGCTTGTGAAGTGAGATTGGGCAGTTGGCAGTTGTCATTGGCTTGTGAAGTGAGATTGGGCAGTTGGCTTTTGTAATTGGCTTGTAAAATAAACATGCGCAGTTGGATTTTGGAGTGATAGGCAGCTGACAAGAGCAATAGTAGCCGAAGCTTGGATGTCATGAGTGTCTCAGTAGCGGAGCTTGCCCAGAGAATGTTTGCGGCGACAGTTGATTAGGGCGACACGGCTTCTTTGTGTTGGTGTTATGCTTCATTTTTTGGAGGGGTGCTCCATGAGGTTGCTGTCGCTTGTCATTGCTGCTTGCACGTGCATTCATGCTCAAGGCAGTCCTCCGTGTTAGTACTGTAGAAGGTGTCATCGCTCAGATCGCATCTTCCGAAGTGCGGATTCGTTTCCTTGGCGCACCAATCTTGTCAAAGCAGTTACACACAGCGGGTGGCCAGAAGATATCAGAGTCGCGCGGCGCTGGCGGGTATTTCCGACGTGTCGTGTTGCCATGTCGCATTCTGGTCGCCAGCGACGTGCGCAGGCTGGACGTTGGCATGCGAGAGCGCACGATTGTTTCGCATACCCCTCTTGGTTTCTTGGAATTACCACTTTTGGCTTGCGCTGTTGGTTTCCACCGTGTGTCTTTCAGCGCGCGCAGCAGGCTGCGAATCCCTTGGATGCTCTTCCTGATGCTGAGCATTTACGGGCTGAAGCAGCAGTACATGGTCAAGACTGGCTCCATGCTGAGCTGGATGGCTCGATGAAGCTGGACAAGCTTCGTGCCTTCGCAGCTGGCCTCGGCGTGCAGCAGAGGGATCCCGCATCTGGTAGTCGGCTTTCCAAGAGCCAGCTGCTTGAAGCCGTGGTTGCAGCTCTACGTTCGCGACCTGACGCAGAGGCATGGTTTCGCAGTTACAAGTAGACCCCACAAGTTTAGTTTTCTTGCTTAGCTCTTTTGGCACTTGTTCACGACAAGCCTTGAGATACCGGAGCGTGTCTTTCAGCGCGCGTAGCGGACAGAGGAGGGCTTGCTCGAAAGAATGTTTTTCCCGGAAGCATTGCGAAGGGTTCTTCTTCTAAAAGCGGCTGCCAACTTCACCTGCCAACTTCTCATGCCAACTTGTCGAGAGTTACTTCACCTGCCAACTTCTCATGCCAACTTGTCGAGAGTTACTTCACCTGCCAACTTCTCATGCCAACTTGTCGAGAGTTACTTCACCTGCCTACTTCTCATGTCAACTTTTTGAGAGTTACTTCACCTGCCAACTTCTCATGTCAACTTTTCGGCTGTTATCTCATTCTACTAAAAGCACAAGCTAATTTGTCGGGTGTTACTTCACTATCCTAAAAACACAAGCTAACTTTTCTGTTCTACCTTCACATCTCGACTCTTAATTCTTCTTCTTTTTATGGCGGGGGTAGGCCCGACGGGAGCTTACGAAACGCACCCCTCTGCGGAGATCGTGCGTGTCGAAGCGCTCTCGCTGTGGCGCCGTGCGAATTTGTCTTGACCTTGGCGAACCCTCTGCGGAGATCGTGCGTGTCGAAGCGCTCTCGCTGTGGCGCCGTGCGAATTTGTCTTGACCTTGGCGAACCCTCTGCGGAGATCGTGCGTGTCGAAGCGCTCTCGCTGTGGCGCCGTGCGAATTTGTCTTGACCTTGGCGAACCCTCTGCGGAGATCGTGCGTGTCGAAGCGCTCTCGCTGTGGCGCCGTGCGAATTTGTCTTGACCTTGGCGAACCCTCTGCGGAGATCGTGCGTGTCGAAGCGCTCTCGCTGTGGCGCCGTGCGAATTTGTCTTGACCTTGGCGAACCCTCTGCGGAGATCGTGCGTGTCGAAGCGCTCTCGCTGTGGCGCCGTGCGAATTTGTCTTGACCTTGGCGAACCCTCTGCGGAGATCGTGCGTGTCGAAGCGCTCTCGCTGTGGCGCCGTGCGAATTTGTCTTGACCTTGGCGAACCCTCTGCGGAGATCGTGCGTGTCGAAGCGCTCTCGCTGTGGCGCCGTGCGAATTTGTCTTGACCTTGGCGAACCCTCTGCGGAGATCCTGCGTGTCGAAGCGCTCTCGCTGTGGCGCCGTGCGAATTTGTCTTGAGCCCGATGAACCCTCTGCGGGGATCGTGCGTGTCGATCGCTCTCGCTGTGGCGCCGTGCGAATTGTCTCTGCGGAGATCGTGCGTGTCGAAGCGCTCTCGCTGTGGCGCCGTGCGATTTTCTTGCTCGCGAAACGGCTTTTGGAAGTTGTCTCGTGGTGTGCGCGCCTGCTTTCGCAATCCCGCGGTCCCGGGTTCGATTCCCCCCTGGTCCGCGGCAGCTCCGGCTTGAAAATCGCAGCTTTTAAGTACAAACGTAGTACGCGGAGCGTGCTCCTGCAGCTCCGGCTGGAAAATCGCAACTTTTAAGTACAGACGTAGTACGCGGAGGCTGCTGCAGCTCCGGCTGGAAAATCGCACTTTTTAAGTACAGACGTAGTACGCGGAGCGTGCTCCCGCAGCTCCGGCTGGAAAATCGCAACTTTTAGATACAAATGGCTGGAAAATCGCAACTGTAAATTGCAAATGTAGCACGCGGAGCGCCTCCGCCGCTCCAGCTTTTTGAGGGTTAATTACTTCACCTGCCAGTTTCTCATGCCGAAACTTCGAGAATTACTTCACCTGCCAGCTTCTCATGCCACCTTTTCGAGAGTTACTTCACCTGCCAACTTCTCGTGCCAACTTTTCGAGGAGTTACTTCACCTGCGAGCTTATCATGCCAACTTTTCGAGAGTTACTACACCTGCGAGCTTCTCATGCCAACTTTTCGAGAATTACTTTACCTGCCAACTTCTCATGCCAACTTTTCGAGAAATACTTTACCTGCCAACCTCTCGTGGCAACTTCACCTGCCAACTTTTCGAGAATTACTTCACCTGCCAACTTCTCATGCCAACTTTTCGAGAAATACTTTATCTGCCAACCTCTCGTGGCAACTTTTCGCAAAATTACTTCACCTGCCAGCTTCTCATGCCAACTTTTCGAGAGGTACTTCACCTGCCAACATCGCCTGCCAACTTTTCGAGAGTTACTTCGCCTGCCAACTTCTCGCGCCAACTTTTCGAGAATTACTTCGCCTGCCAACTTCTCATGCTAACTTTTCGAAAGTTACTTCACCTGCCGGCTTCTCACGCCAACTTTTCGAGAGTTACTTCACGCGCCATCTTCTCGTGCCAACTTTTCGAGAATTACTTCACCTGCCAGCTTCTCACGCCAACTTTTCGAGAGTTACTTCACCTGCCAACTTCTCATGCCAACTCTTTGAGAGTTATTTCACCTGCCAACTTCTCATGCCAACTTTTCTCTTGAGTTACTTCGCCTGCCAACTTCTCATGTCAACTTTGCGAGAATTACTTCACCCGCCAACTTTGCCAGCCAACTATTCGAGAGTTACTTAACCTGCCAGCTTCTCATGCCAACTTTTTGAGAATTGCTTCGCCTGCCAACTCCTCATGCTAACTTTGCGAGAGTTACCTCACCTGCATCAACTTGCCTCTATGCTTCCGGGCCACTCGTCGTCTAGTTGTCATGGTTTTCCAAAGCACTTGTTTCTTGTCAACAGTGTTCGCGCGAACAGAGGAAAAGCGCTTGTTTTTGTTGACGGTTCTCCCCCGCCTCGCCTTCCGCACCACGCGCCTGGTGGTTGGTTCAAGCTAGCGCGGCAAAAAAATCAACATCGCGGTAGTTTGCTTGCTGCCTGTTTGTTCATGTTGGAGCCGCCCGAAGCATGGTATGCATCATCGAGATCCACATGCCGAGCCACTCGATCTACACGCGCGACATGATGGTGGGCAAGATCGCGATGAGCAGGGAGAACCTGCACTGAGAAGTGCATGAAATTCCTCAACTTTTAGTACCATATTCGAGCTACTGACAAAAAGCGGAATCTGTCTGTGTGCAGCTTGTCGCGACTAGACTACTTGATCGCTAACAACTAACTTGCCTCTATGCTTCCGGGCCACTCGTCCTCTAGTTTATTTTTTTTTGGTTTTCCGTCCTGGCTACTAAAATACTGTAATTTATAGCATTTTCTCGCGAAATGTACGTATTTTACGCTAGTCCGTCAACATCACCAGCATCGTTTTCAACATCCCCCGCATGTCCAGCCAACATCGCCAGCATCACCAGCAAATTGGCTTCCCGCATCATGGTAAAGTGAGGATTCAATTAAAGGCGCAGGGGGGTTGGGGGGGGCGGCAGCCTTTTTGGGGGGGGGGGGGGGAGCCCCCCCATGATGCCCCCCCCCATGATGATTGAAAAAGGATTCAATTGGAGGCGCGGGGGTGTTGGGGCGGGCGGCAGCCCCCCCATGATGATCGAAAAAGTGATGATTCAAACAGGGGCAAAAAGTCCAAAAATAGCGGGGGGGTTGGGGGGGCGGCAGCCCCCCCCACGATGATTGAAAAAGTGATGATTCAATTAGGGCAAAACAAATATTAAAAAAAACAGCGGGGGTGGCATCAGTGCCTCTGCGCCGAGGCCTCATGGTACAAGCGAGGGTTCAAATACGGGCAAACTAATCCCTGCAGATCGAAAAAGTGATGATTCCATCAGGGGCAAAAAGTCCAAAAAATAGCGGGGGGGTTGGGGGGGGCGGCAGCCCCCCCCACGATGATCGAAAAAGTGATGATTCAATTAGGGCCAAAAAAATACTTTAAAAAAAAAGCAGCGGGGGGGGCATCAGTGCCTCTGCGCCAAGCCCTCATGGTACAAGTGAGGGTTCAAATACGGGCAAACTAATCCCTGCAGATCGAAAAAGTGATGATTCAATCAGGGGCAAAAAGTCTAAAAAATAGCGGGGGGGTTGGGGGGGGGGGGCTGCCGCCGCCCCCCCCATGATGATCGAACAATTAGGGGCAAAGAATCTAAAAAGTAGCGGTCGCATGATGATCGAAAAAGTGATGATTCAAATAGGGGCAAAAAGTCCAAAAAATAGCGGGGGGGTTGGGGGGGGCGGCAGCCCCCCCCACGATGATTGAAAAAGTGATGATTCAATTAGGGACAAACAAATATTAAAAAAAAGCAGCGGGGGGTCATCAGTTCCTCTGCGGCAAGGCCTCATGGTACAAGTGAGGATTCAAATACGGGCAAACTAATCCCTGTAAAACACCTAAAACGTAGTTAGGGCCAAAAATATATATATATATATATAAAAAGCAGCGGGGGGGTGAACAGTTCCACTACGGCAAGGCCTCATGGTACAAGTGAGGATTCAAATACGGGCAAACTAATCCCTGTAGATCGAAAAAGTGATGATTCAATCAGGGGCAAAAAGTCTAAAAAATAGCGGGGGGGTTGGGGGGGGGCGGCAGCCCCCCCCATGATGATCAAAAAATTAAGGGCAAAGAATCTAAAAAGGAGCGGTCGCATGATGATCGAAAAAGTGATGATTCAATTAGGGGCAAAAAGTCCAACAAATAGCGGGGGGGTTGGGGGGGGCGGCAGCCCCCCCCATGATGATTGAAGAAGTGATGATTCAAAAAGGGCCAACAAAAAAAAAAAACAGCCGGGGGTCATCAGTTCCTCTGCGGCAAGGCCTCATGGTACAAGTGAGGATTCAAACACGGGCAAACTAATCCCTGTAAAACACCTAAAACGTAGCGGGGGGGGGGGGGGCAATTCCCTCCATGATGATTGAAAAAGTGATGATTCAATTAAAGGCGTGGGGAGGGGGTTGGGGGGGGGGCGGCAGCCCCCCCATGATGATCGAAAAAGTGATGATTCAATCAGGGACAAAAAGTCTAAAAAATAGCGGGGGGGTTGGGGGGGGGGCGGCAGCCCCCCCCATGATGATCGAAAAATTAGGGGCAAAGAATCTAAAAAGTAGCGGTCGCATGATGATCGAAAAAAGTGATGATTCAATTAGGGGCAAAAAGTCCAACAAATAGCAGGGGGGTTGGGGGGGGCGGCAGCCCCCCCCCATGATGATCAAAAAAGTGATGATTCAATCAGGGGCAAAAAGTCTAAAAAATTGCGGGGGGTTGGGGGGCGCGGCAGCCCCCCCCATGATGATTGAAAAAGTGATGATTCAATTAGGGCCAAACAAATATTTATAAAACAAAACAAAAAAAACAGCAGGGGGGTCATCAGTTCCTCTGCGGCAAGGCCTCATGGTACAAGTGAGGATTCAAACACGGGCAAACTAATCCCTGTAAAACGGCCCCCCCCCCATGATGATCGAAAAAATAATCTAAAAAGTAGCTGTCGCATGATGATCGAAAAAGTGATGATTCAAATAGGCGTGCATTTTAATCGAAAGGGGGGTGGCGGGGGGCCCAGAGAGGAACTTGCGATGCTGAGGATGCAGGAAGCCAACTGGAAAAGCATCAGGATGTGAAAAGCCAAAGCCAGAAAGCCGCCAAAAGCCAAAAAGCCAAAAAGCCAAAAAGCCAAAAAGCCAAAAAGCCAAAAAGCCAAAAAGCCAAAAAGCCACCTGCCGCAGCGGAACTGGCAATGCAGAGGATGCGAAAAGAGAGGAACTGTGAATGCAGATGATGCGAAATGAAAAGCCACGAAAGCCACAAAAACCCACGTAAAAGCCACAAAAGCCAAAAAGCCGAAAAGCCACCGACCCTGAAAAACAAACATAATTCCTAAAAAAAACGAAAAAAATCCTTAAAAAAATGGCCCTCCAATCAGAAACCAACCAAACACAAATGGGCACGCCTTGCCGAGCCAAGCATAAGCACCAACGAGCCAAAGCCTCTTGAAAAGGCTGGAGCCAATCCACAACCTCAAAACGCGCTCCCGAACCCCAAGCAAGCACCATCTCCTGCGCAAGTCATAGTTAGGACCCAGGAATGAAAGAGTTTCCCTCCGGAGCTCGCAGATGTGCTTCAGGCATTTCGCTCGCAGCCCGCACAAGCCGGCGCCTGAGCCTGTGGGTGAAACACTCCTGGCGGGGCGCGTGAACCTAGGCTCGGGTTTTTTGCGTCGGGCGAGATCTCAAACCCAAGCCTTCGACATCTAACCCAAAAGGCGTTGGAGTTGCCTCCCAGAACCATGTAAAGAATGAAACAGGCCACACCCATTGGCTGATTGGCTGGGACTCTCCCTGAACCTCAAAAAAACCCAGGCTTTGATTGGGGCCATCATGTGATGGTCTGAAATGCGTCAACCGTCATGATGTGTGACGGAAATAAACCTTCTAAAGCTTCAAGCTGCAAGGGGCCCTTATCCTGCTCTTGGCCCCCCCCGTCATGGGAAATCCTTGCCCTCTCATTCACAGCAGACATGTCCGCGTTGCGGGACAGTTCAGTCTGTCTGACTTTGTAGCAAGTTGTTTTGTGGTCTGCAATATTTTAGGACCCCGACACCGACAGCCACAAAGGAACCGCGACAAAAGTGAAGAACTCATCAGCGGCAATGCCACCGGTACCCTCCCTCAAATTGACGTTGAATCTCCCAGCTCATTTCCGAAAGCTTTCATGTGTTTTTTTTGGGAGATCGCTCGTTTAACTTTGGTTTCCCTCTAAAACCCACCAAACAAGACATGCCAACTCAAAAAAAAACGGACCCACATTTTCCTGCTTCTCACGAACCGGGCGTGTCGTTTTTGAGCGGACCCCCAAAATGGGGCGTTTCCCCTTCTCTTTCAAAACAAGAACCCAACAAGGGGTACTACTGTGGATGGACGAAATCCTGCACCACCTAAAAACCCTGATTTCTGTTGATTCCCCAACGTAACCGTAAAATACCCACAAACAATGGTCAACCATGGTTGCTTAGGTGGTGCCTTTGAACGGATCTCGTCCATTCACAACTCCCAAGAAGACACACCCAACTCGCTCGGAGGCCCAAGTTCTTGCCTCTCTTGAGACCATCTCTTGGCTTCCCCGCACCGAGGTGGAGGGCAAAGGAGTCGCGTGGCTCTCGGGTGAAGCCTGCGCCTGCTTGGGACTGCTTGGGAAGGTGGAACATGCGTGTTTTCGGGCCCCCAGGGTTGTTGAGATGTCCAACAATATGGCTATGGGTCAAAACCGTTTTGGGATCCCATTTTGGTTGGTAGGTGAATTCACCACCCATTTTAGGCTTCATATTTTTGTGGTTGGATTGAATCGGATGTTCACTGGGGGGTAACCGGGTTGGCTTTTGACTCATGGCCATATTGCAGAGGGGACAATGTGAAATTACTCTATAGGTTCAAAACCTGGTATTGAAATGGTCTACCCAGAACCATGCTTCAAGAATTAAGAAGGCGGCCGCAGCTATTTATGGTTGGGATTGTCCCATACTAACCTTCATCTCCCGAGTTTTGATTGTGGCTCGGGTGACTGGGATGCTGTAATTACTGAAGGTGGTCATCTCAGCTGAGCTAAGTAGATTGAGACCGAAGACAAGCCCAGCAGGCCCACTATCGTGACAAGCCACAAGCACTTGTTTCACATTATCTGGCGGGCGAGTCTTGTCTTCGCCCCTTGTCTTTCTGCGAGGTACATTGTCGTCTCCCTTCCAGAGACAGAAAGTGATTTAAAGGGAAGCGTGAAACTTGTGGGCCCGGTGAAAAGTCCATCGCCTAAGCGCGATCCGAGCTTCGGAGACAAACGCGGCGCAGTGGCAAGTGGCCAAAGGCGGCCAGGAACACCAAACATTCGAACAACACCAGGAGCAACAAAGGCAGTACATTAGGTCTGGATAGCAGCGTCACGGTGGCAGAACCGCAGATCACGAGCAAAAACCAGGTTGTGAGCCAAATGAGGAAGGTCTGCAGTAGATCCAAGATGGCATTGCAGGGCTCTGCAAACTTTTCTGCCAGCTTGAGCATGAGCTTGAAGCAGCTTAACTGGTAGAACACCGGGCCAATCATCAATCCCACTAGAACAGCCAAAATGCACTTCAAGGGTGCTCCGCCCTTCACAAGCGCGAGAAAGAGCTCGACCTGAATGCTCTCAATGCTAATTACACAGGTCATCAGGTAGGCCGATGGCACGGTTGCGGCATTGCTTTGAAGCAGCTCAGCCCGCAGGGGACCTCTCACATATTTGGCGAAGGCTTCAGCACTCCCGTACCACTTGTCAATGGCAGAATGGATGAATTCCCTGTCGAAGTCAGACAAACACTCTGCCCGGTCCAGGCTGAAACTTTCGAGATCAAGAAGCAATTGACGCTTTGCTCTTGTCTCTTTGCGGAGGACGTGGATGATGCCCAAAAGTGGCACGGAAGAAAATATTGAAGTTAGCAGGATGTGCAGCACCGTATATTCCTCCATGCTCCTGAGGGCTGCTCCCACCCAAACGCCAGCGGAAACAGCAAGGATCCCCACAAGGAGCGTCAGCACGACGGATTCCACAAAGAGCGGTGCCATTGTGATCTTGCCTTGGGGATTCGCAAACCTGTATGCAGCCAATTCGAAAATACACCAAAGTCTCGAAAAATATGGCGGACTCCACAAGACTCGCAACTCCTTGGACCTTTGCAAGCATCCGCCGATGCCATAAATGCCTCTTTCCCGTAACATGGAATCTGTTTGGTGAATGCTGAACATGTCCACGAAACAAATGCTGTGCTTCCCAAGCTTGTTGGGGCAGTATGGTGAAAGGACAAGCGCTGCACATGCAACAGGCAGAGTAAGCGCAATAACCCAACAGCCCAACGGGCACGTTTGCCGGTAGTCCAGCACCGATGCTTGGTAGCTAAATGGCATAGGAAGAGCGTCTGTCAAACACAAGATAGACAACACTGTGGTGGCTAAAATCCAACTTGTCACCATCACGGGCCAGCCATTGTGGAAGAGCAAGGCCACGTACTTCCTGTTGCCCGTGGTCAACCATGTGTGAGAGAAAAAGATGTCGAAATGCAGGGTCGGGCTCGACTTTTCATAGAGCGCCTCCTGCTTTCTTTGGCTCATCTCCTTGGGGCTGCTCCACTGCCCCAAGCCAACCTGCAAAGTATGGTGGAGAGGAATGCCTCGAAGCACCTCCTCGTCAACCTCTAGATGTGCCAGCGACTCAAGGCGGCTGAACTTGTCAAGCCTCGAGAGGGTAGGGCTATCCTTCTCAACAGAGCTCTGAAAAGACGTCACCGGCCCAAATACCTCGCTTGCCTCAGGCAATGTCTGCTTCGAGGCTTGGACCACCTCAGCCGCCGCCTGGCTAGTATCCTGGCTGCAAGTGGAGCAACTGGGGCTCGATCCCATGGCACTCCTCAAGTGCGCTAAACAAAAATATTTTGGCCTTCACGACTTGGGCCCATCCCATGCCTTGAGGTCCAACAAGGCGCACACCTCCGCCAAAAGGGGCTGGATCACAAGGTCAATACCGCGAATACAGGGGGATGACCATTGCTGGGGAAACCCAGCAAAACAATTCGATATACAATCCGACTGTAGGTAATATATACCAACAGAGTGACCCAGGAGGGTAAATGTGGGTGTACCCACATGAATTGTCTGGGTAAGCGGACCAATAGAGGCTTCCTCTAGGTTTGACACACGCACACACACACACACACCGGCACCTGCACAAATTTGATGGGTTTGATCCGAGGAAACCAGCAAGCCTGTCCTTGCTGGTTTCCTGCTGAATGATGGAATACCGGGGTCCTTGAACGGGGAGTACGACGGACTTCTCAGGATGGACAGCCATCCAACATTAAGAACGATATACGTACCAACATACAAACATTGGCGTCCTTTTGGGAAAATAGACACTGGTATGTTATAAGAACCCGCCTTCAAAAAGTGCCATCTATTTTTAGCCAAACTGACCTCATAAGGCCACCTATGCATACTAATGAGTTGGTTGGAGTATACACCGCGGACGGTGTGGATATGGACTTCTTGAGGCAGCTCAACTCGCCAAACTTGCAAATGCCCCCGTCGCTGGAAAAGGCGGCTGCGCAATCGAATCGCGTACGTGCAGCCAGTTCGGAGATGACGCTGATCCAACCATTTGTTATATATCCAAAGTTAAGAATCCAGCGATTTGTTATCCAAAGTTAGGCTTCCTTTTCTGTGTTGGCACCCCATTTGCACGTCTGTTGCCCAGCCTGGTGAGACCGGCAATTTTAGGCGAGAAAACATTGGACCCGTGAGACTGGCAACAAAACAGCAATTTGCCCATCCTGGCAACCAAAAACAACAACATCTCGAGAGGACCTGCACATGGAAGCAGCCTCCTGATTTTGCACATTCGCGGACTTGGCCAAGAACTGATGTGCACACGCACGCATACAGACATGTGCACACACACACACACACGCACCAACAGAGCCCATGAGTGGGCTTGCATTCAACTTGTCAGTGGTCATGTTTACAATGTGCGGGCAATGCTAGCACCGTTGCCCTGGAACCCAACAAACAAAACAAGACGAGCTCTGACCTCAGCCTTAGGCTCCGCCTCGTCCCTCCGCCGGTTGGAGTGCCGTGCAGGACTTCGCACGTAACCTTCGTCCTGTCAGACTTGAGCTGTGCCAAGCGGGTGTTCGTTCCTTTCGCCTTTCTTCCGTTTGCTTTTTTCGCCTCCTGGAAAAAACAAATTTCCAATAGTGATAGATTCCCATTAACTTTAAAGTGCATTTTTTTTTTAGTCTTGAGCAAAGGGACGTTTTCCGAGGGAGTATCAAAGAAGGGTCCTAATTTTGGACGACGCCATGGGCAGAACGCTTTTTGTTGGTGTTCGATTGATCTTAAAGCTCAATCCAGCCAAAAAGAGAAGGGTGCCACTAATGCCAGGCATCGTTTTGGGATTCATACTGTCGATCTTCCAACAACCCGACAGCGAGCAGTGCGCCGCAGTCATTGGCTGGATGTCACAACGAAGACAAACTCCCCAACATGTTGGTCATAGGAAGCATGAGCCGCCGTTCACAACTTCAGCATCATTCATCAGGAAGGTCAATGGCAACTGATCGGTGAAACATGTCAAGGTCAGTCCATCTGCACCGCTAGGGTCAAACGAACAATCCAAATCATGATTATGCATATGCAGTTGTTGTTTTGCGCAGTATGACAGCTTGCCAAGATAACTGTAGTTCATCAAGTCTCGCAGACGTGCGCGAGTGCCAGGTCATCCCTCAAATGCTCCGCATGACGTGACTTACCAACTGTTGCATCATGAACCATCAAGGCCACACCCGTCGAACACTGGCCAAGCAACTCACAGTCAAATTCCCGGGTGCGGTTTTTTTCCGGGTTCGAGCACACTCCAACTTTTAACTTTTCACACCAGGGTTTGCCTCTACCAGGGGCTTGGAGATGGTCACTGATCCAGGTGCGCCCGCGTCCCCTCTAGTCGAAGGCACCTCCATAAGGGGCGGCCGGCCCCGACGCTTGCCGCGGCGCCTCTGGAAGTGTCGAGAGGGCGACTGCGAAATCCAGAAATCGCACCACGAAATGGGTATGGGTCAAAATTAAACCACCAGGAATTGGACCGCAGGTTTTAGTCCTTGGTTCAATCTACCAGGGCAACCCATTTTGGGTACCTATTTGCGACCCACAGCCAAATGAAGCCATGGGAACGAAGCCATAACTTTGGTTGGTATCTTCGGGGGAAGCAAATCAGAAACTTACGTGTTTCTGAATTTGACGGCGGAAGCTTCGCAAGCATCCACAATCAGAAACCATGCTCCAGGCCTCGGGCTATCTTCCAGGTTCCCTGAGGCTTGAGGTTCCTTCAGGTTCCTGGGAGGATCTAAGGGCTTGGCCATGAGGGTGGCCTTTTTCAGAAGACGAGCCCCTTGGAGCAATGAGAAGAGGATTCGTGACAAAACAAGTTGTGCGAAACTTGGCAGCCTGGCTGTTGGCTTGCGGTTTCGAGATGCTTTGGCAAAGCAAGCATGCGTCGAAAAACACGGCTTTGGACCTTACACTGTTTTCCTCGGCGTGGTGGATCAAACTCGCGAATCTAAACTTGTCAGTGCAAGTGCAGCACGCGAAGTGCACGAACTTCGCTTCAGCAGCTCCAGCGCGAAAATCGCAACTGTTCAGTACAAGTGTAGTGAACGAAGTACACTTCCGAAGTTCAGATCCAAAATGCTACTCTTCAGTAGTGTAGCAAACAAAAAGAACTTCCGCAAATCGATACTTTTGAGTAGCAGTGTAGCACGCGATCGAGGCGCGCTTTGGCAGCTCCAGCTCAAAAATATGGTCTGTTCAGTGTACATGTATTACGCGAAATGCACTCCTGCAGCTCCAGCAGATTGGCAAGTCCAGTTCTACAAAACGCCAGCGCGTTGTTTCCCGCTGGTCGTTTTAGTTTCGGGAGGTTCGATCCCAGCCAGAGGGGCCCCGAGGGGCTCCAGAAATCAGCTTCAAAGCCAGCGCGCTTGAAACAAGGAGAGCAGCAGAAGAAAGCACAAGAATTGCTTGGCCATGTTCTCGGCCAGGACCCAGAAATAAAAGGTTGACCTTTTGGGGGCATGGCTAAAATCGGCTCCCAAAACGGGAGAACCAAAAGGTGACAAGGTCGATTCGCTTTGGACAACTGAGTGTTCAATGCAGGAACCTTCGCAAGATACTCCAAATTGTTGGCGCCAAAGCCGCCGTCGTGACACGGCCGACACGCCACACGTGCCGCGCGCCTGGGGTCCCATTCAATCTCATGGAACCCGGAGCTATCGCCTCAGGAAGGCGAAATCTAAGGTCCCTCCACGGCGAGGAAATCTTTATCAAGTCGCCATAAGGCAAAAAGTTAAACAAATAAGCTAAGTCTGGGAATGAAACCTTCTTGGACCGACCCCAGCAATTGAAGATATAGCTGTGCTTTACCAGCCCGAAAGGAACAACGCCTCTCCATAGCCTGAATCCCATGAGAAGTAAAGCACGACCTTAAGATAGCAATCACTTGCTGCGTTCGAATAGTTTTCAAATTCAAGGTTGGCACGCACAAACCCGCAACAGGTCTCACAGCGCCGAAAAAAGATGTTGTTTCCTTCGCATGAGCAGTCTCGAGCAAGCCAAGAAAATAAAATGTTGGACACCCATCCAGTACATGCAAGACTCTGTTGCTCAAGCCAAATTGCATTAAACGGCCAAATGAAACACCATCACCATCATTGCTGCAGCGGCGCGATCACCACGCGCGCAAACGTGTATATTCTATATGTATGGATGCATAGATATATACACATTCCATTTCTGTGGCTTCATTTTCTTGTCAGGGAGCTGTCATGGTGTCTCATGGTAGTCTTGACTGTTTGATGAAACACGAACAAAAACAGGGATCCTCACATTGTACACCTGAACATTGCCTTGCAAACGGTGGTGTCCCTTTATTTTGGTGGAAAAAGCCATGTTTCAACTGGGCAAAATGGGGATCTTTTAAGCAGCCCTGAAAAACCACACGAGGTTTCCCTTAACCAACCTCCGAGGTGGGAAACACACCGAGGTCTCCGCCAAGGGCATCTGCCTCTGCCTCAATACCAGGCAGCTTGGATTGCCAGCCTCGAGCGGATTTTGTGCCGTGGAAACTGGAGCCTTGCGGTCCAGGGATTGCCAACAGGTGTCCTTTTTGGGAAACCAGGGCCCTCTAGTTTTAAACCAAATCAATCAAGAAGCAAGCCCATGTTGCCAACATGGGAAAATGTCGGTTGGTTGTTTTGATTGCTCCTTTTAGGGGTTGTCAAGAGGGAACAACCCTCACTTCGGAGGCTCCGCATTTGGAGACGAGCCAACATCCGTGACATGGTTGAAACCCTTCGCTTTAGACGGACGGTAAAGGGTGTCCACAAGGGGCGTCTTTCTGGCAAGGCCTCAAGATTGATGAGTGGATAGGTGGGTGGGCCTGGGTGCATGAGTGGGTCAAAGGACTTACGAGCAAGCAGCGTCGTGCGGAGTGCGGCTATACCGTCGGGTCAAGAATTAGGGGGTTAAGCTTACAATGGAGTTTGGCATGTCTGTAAAATGCAGAAACTTGAAAACAACCCTAAACAGAGCATCCTCGAAACAAAGCACATCCATTTCAGCTTCTGTTGGCAAACACTGTTTGCACATGTTGGCACTTTGTTCGTGCAAAAAATGTCAGTTTATTGCATGGTGGCAATGGCAGGAAAGTAGACACCTCCACTTGTTAGTTAAAACCGTTCGGCCACCAAACAACCCAAGCAAAATCAAACACTGGGCAACTGGCACTGTTGAGGGGGGAAGGTCTCTCCATATTCCTTGACCTTGCAAACAAGGGGGAACTGGAACTAACATCGCAATCAAAACCAGGTATCAAACGAGTCAACAAACAAACACTGCCAGGATCTAGAAAGGCACCACGCCACCTGTCCCAACCGAAGTTAGCTCTCACTTAGCCAAATCAGCTTTGGCTTCACCTCGGTTGTCAAATTAATGTCAGCTTCCATGCGCATGTTCGGTGCTGCTTTTCAATAATATGTCAGCCGCCAACAGTTGCTGTTTGTTTGCTTTTTTGCTTGCTTGTTTTCTCCAGAATTGTCATCCCGCCAGTCCAAAAAGCATCCTCCAACCTCAACCTCCGCTAAGGGAACTTGATTCACGAGGATAGCAATACTCCTGAACACACGAGCGGCGAACCGCAGCAGATGCCCCGAGAATTGGCAAATTCATTGTACGGGGCATGGGCTGAACCCAAAAGAAGAAAGCGTGGGTTGTCTTGCTTCCATCAAAAGACTGAGTTCACTCAGAAGACTGAGTTCACTTCAATCTCCTCAGAAACCCTTGGCACACTAAAGGGACACCAATCTGGGCTGTCCTCAGATCCCCTCAAAGTTTCCTCTCACTTTTGTGGCTTGAACGGAAACCCAACCTCTCAACAAACCAAAAGCAACCAAAAAGACCTCAGCAACCGGACTCGTTCCGGCCTGACGGCAGCGAGCTGGGCAAAGAGCTGGTGGTGGCATCCAGCTCGGGCATGAACCCCTGATGTCCCCGCGCGAGCCGGCGATCAGATCGTGGGAACGCAAGTGACGCCCCTCCCGCCGTTGTTCGACCCGCCGGAATCTGACGCTCGGGAGATGGCCCCTGTAACTAGGCTGGAATTGGGACCCCGGCAAAAGATGATCTTTGTTGCCTGGTTAGTGGATAACAAAGGGACCCCAAAGAAGCAAACAAGAAAAGGGGACTAAATCTGGGGAAGGGAAAAGGATGGTCTGCTTCCAGAAGCCCCCGAAGTCCCTGTTGGCTTTGATCACGGCAACAGGCATGTGGAATGCAAACGCGTCCGCAATCCGCTGAGTTGCTTCCAAAATGTTCTTACCGCAGTTCCGGTTTGGGAGATCACACCTTCCTGACGGGTCCTGATAGAATATGGGGCCCAAACAAATCAATCCTTTTGCCCCTTTTGCCCCCCCCTCCCCCCAAAGCTACTCGGGGTGTGGCGTCCTCGTACCCAACAAGGGTACAAAAGCCCTCGTACCCAACAAGAGGTCCATACCAAGCCCCGATGGGATTTGGGTCGGTCTCCAGCATGGCTAAACGGCCCCGCCTTCACAAAAGGCTCGTCCACGACAGCAGACATCGCCGGTCGCTTCAGAGGGTCCTGCGCTTTCCGTTTTCGGCGCGCGGCAGGGCCCAAGCCAGGCTCAGGTTCAAATCTGGAATCGACATGAAACCCTCGTTGAGCCACCGAAAGGGGAAACCAAAAGGTCCAAAGGTTGGCTTTGGGCAAGTGAGACAAACTTAAGCATGGCTTGCAAGGATTGCAATAAGCAACCCAACGACCCAGCGCCCCACCAACAGCCGCATGGAATCAAAAATCTCGCTCACGGAAAAGCCGGCTTCTTGGCATCTCATTGCTGTTCAAGGGCTCGCTTTTGGGCTCTGCATTCCTTAAGGAAGCACACCCAGGCTCAAAACTTATCAGAGTGCCCCGTGGACTCCTTCTGCAGGAGCTGGTGCACCAAAGCGTGCAAATCGGAACCTGAGTCTACCAGTCTGCTCTCTCTGCCCACTCGCCTTTGTCGCAGTCTCAACCATGGAGCTAAATCAGGATGCAGGATTCGGTCGATAAGTTCACATCATGCAATGGGAGACAAACATGAGCAGTGATCCCATGCGCACGGTTGCGCACCTTTTTGACAAAATGGTGTCGCTGTCTTGGACACGTCTCATGGATCTGATTGAACAAATTCATGACGCAGAACGGCTGAACTTTGTCACGTGTCATGCGCATTGTTCTGTGCTGCAATGAGCAAACTAAATAACGGTACGAAGCTAAATGATGATCTTCCGCCATGTGCTTTACAAGCCAACTCAAACAGTTTCCAACAACAAGCTCAGCTACTCTGGGCGACAATTGGAGCCACATTTGCAATTTAGTTTCGCATCAACATGTTTGGTGCACACGCCCCAGCTCTCACTCTCGAACTGCCCCTCTGGTTGGTTGGCTCTTTCTGCCACGGTGCTCAACCCTCAAAAGTCTCAACTTGAGAAGGGCAAGTGATTTGTGGCAACTCCGTCTGTGCAACGGATCTTATGATGCTCAGCTTTGAGTAGCCATGGCACCGTGTCAGGAATGATGACATGGGTGTCTTTTACCCTGGGAACCCCCAAAATGGTGGTTTCCCTTCCGGCGTCCGTTTAAAACCTATCAAAAAGGGGTACCCTCAAAAAAAGAGACAGGCTTCCTTCTGGGCTCCTCTCAAAATTAACCTACCAACAAAGGCAAAGGCATACCCTCAAAACAAAGACAGACCCCACCGTGGCCCATGAAAAAAGGCTCACCTGCGGAGACTTCGGCGAGCCGCGATTCCAGGCCCGGGGCCCCGACTGAACTCCTCGGGCAAGGGCTTAGGGTCCACGGTGCAAATCTGCAGTGCCATGGCCGGCAAGTTGCTGGCCTGAAACGGCACCTGGCCGAACCGAACCTGCTCTTGAGTGTTTTTTTTTAGATGATCTTTTGTTTCGTCCGCTTGAAAGGTGGAAGTTCCTAGCCCCTTTCTGCGATATTGTGGACGAAATCCATTCGTGCGACTTTGAAACCATGGTTGAAACCGTTGAAACCATATTGTGTGTTGGTATTTTCATCATTCCATTGGGTGGTGCAGGATTTCGTCTTTATCACTAAAAAACGGGCATTCCCTTGTCACAGAAATGGACCCTAAAACCATGTCTCCAAGCATGGACATCTTCCGTGTCGGCTTTTCAGGGGGGTCTGGGCTTCAACTGGGGGCTCAAGGTCTGGCAAATGAATCAGGCATGGAAACGCACGCCTGCTTCCTGAATTGCACTGGGAGCGGGGCTAGCTGTGTGTGTGTGTGTCGCTCACAGTTTTCCGTGGCTGCATACTATGCTATACGTGCAGAGGCTTTCACATCACCGGACCCCCCTCCAAATCAAAGCCAAAAACAAAATGCCAGGAACCGTCCCATAGCTATCACTGGTTGCGGCAAGTTGCCACGTACGCTCGCCTGTCACTGGTTGTGGCAAGTTGCCACGTCAGCTTCCTTCCAAGTGAAACCAGCCACCCCAAGAACCGCTCGCTTCGTGCCAACCCCTCGAGCCTTTAGGCAAATCATCTCGTAGAGCACTACGCCCAGGGACCACACATCTGCCTGCGAGGCGGTCGAGGTCGAGCCCAGACCGAGGCGCGAGCAGCCTTCCAAATCTCGAACATGCCGAGTTGCTCCGAAGGGGAAGGTGAGAATATTCATCAATCTAGGCTGGAACTAGGACCCCAGCAAAAAAAAATGTGTTTTGCCTGGTTAGTGGAAAAACAGAGGGGACCCAAAAATAGCAACAAATAAAAGGGGAACTACTTCTGGGGAAGGGGGAAGGTGGGAAAATTCATCAATCAGGTGGAATTGGTCGTCCTCCCTAAGATGTGTTAGCTCTAGTGTGGTAAGTCGTGTTTCGCAAGCACACTTCGGGAAGTCTGGATGAGAAGCATGTGGAGTCAGCAGTGGAAGCAAAGAGTTGCTCAAGGATCCAACGAGCCCACAATGATTGACACAGGGCAGGGAAACTACAATCATGTTGTAAATTGCTGAGCTTGCTGATTTCAGTTGCAATGTTTTTTTCTCATACTCGCTTGACTTGCCGAGCGGATTCGTCAAACATGCCTTTCTCAACAGTGCCACGGTGAAAAACATATTATTGCCCTATTCTATTGGGTAATAAATTGCGCTCTGGTTGCTTTGATACCAGTATCGTGTTCAGGCGTGTCAAGGCCCTGCTCGTCATTCGCGACAGTCTGGTATGCCTCAGGCTTTGGAGCGAATCCGCATTCCCAGTCCGCTAGAATGGGCATGATCAAAACCTGGTATTGAAATGGTCTACCCAGAAACATGTCAAGAATCTAAAACAAAAAGGGCCAAAGCACCCAGGGATTGGGCCCATCCCTTACTTTCCTTCATCTACCCGGGTTTTGGGGACGAGGCCTTCACTTGAGACATGTGAGGGGCGATCGCCTGCATTCCAACCTCTCGGCTCGCCGAACGGTGGGGACGTCAGATGTGGGTTGAACGCCATGGATGGCGGGTGCTCTTAGCGAGCACCTGCAGCACTTGTTGCGAGAGGTGAGGCAAAATGCCCTTGTGCCAAGGGCGGCCAGCAATCGAAATGACGACTTGGCTTGCCGGAACTGTGGCCGGCCGATCGCGTACTTTGAGGCGAGATGTAGCTTGCCTGTGCGCGGCGGCCTTCGCCCTCTTGACTGGAGCTGTGTGCTCACGGCACTGCGCGGCGCGGATGCGACTTGCCCCTTTTGTGGGATGGAGGTCCTCACACAGCATGTGGTTTGGGAGTGCTGAAGCGAAGCACTTTCTCCCAGACGGCCGCTCGCAGCGAAGTGTTGACGCATGCTGTGGCTTCTCGTAGGTACGGATACTGTGGATGGACGAAATCCTGCACCGCCTAAGAAACCCTAGAAGATTCCCCTGTAAATACCAACAAACAATGGTGTCTCATGGTTGCTTGGGTGGTGCAGCATTTCGTCCATCCACAGTAGTATGGCAATCAGCGCGGGGCGGGGCCCACCTCTCGCTAAGCAATATGGGTTTCTTGGTCGAGGGCACCCTTTTCACCGTGTTTCACCGTGGTTTAAAGGGAATTTAAAGGAAAAGCTACCGCTTTTTGGGGCTACCCGAAAGGAGTTTCACATGGGGGACGATCCTCAGCTTGGGCGATTTGCGACTCGAAGATTCTTGACCCAACCCCGACCTAAACCCTCAGATAGGAGTATGAAATCAGGGTCCCTCTTTTGTGCGGCCTCCTTTCCAGGGAGGCATTGCCCTTTTGACATGGAGGTTCCCTTTCTGGATTCCCCAAAAACTCGCTCGGATTGAAGGGTTTGCGTCACCAAATGTTCTTGTTCATGTATGTGACTTTTGTCGTTTAAACAAACATATATGTTATAGGTACTTCTTAATTAAGATAGGAATGCACTCCTACAAATGGCAACGGCTCCCTGCTGGCATTTAGAAGGCAGTTCTCTGAAATTTGGTTCAGCACAGCCCCCGAGTGACCCGAGCCTTGAACCCATAGGGGTTGTTCTTGCAGATCTCCGGGGAGAGGTATGAGGGCGTGCCCACTGTGGAGTTCGCCTGCGTCATCGAGCGGGAAGGTTCTACCAGTTCTACCCGGCTGCTTATCTTGGTTGACCTTGGAAGGGGAGCAAAAATCTAAATTTTAGCAGTTAAGTGGGGATGTCCCACTAAACCACAATAAGCAACAATGTAAAATGTTTCCCAACAACAACCATGTTATGCAGGTTATCTAGCAGCAATTGTTTAGTTAGAACTGGTTGGCACGATACTGACATGAGGCGAAGCGCAGAATCAAAGCCGTCTAGATTTCAAATGGGGTTCGGGACACGACTCGACCAAAGGAAAGCAACTGGCACAAGGGGACCCTGCCAAATTCGATCCATCGCATTTTGTGAACGAAAACCCGTGGGGTTTGCGATCGAAATCAAAGTCCGGGAAGCACAACTACAGTCAAACGGCGAGCAAACATGATTGTGACAAGAGCTCACATGAGCAAACCCCAATTGACGTTTTGTTGCCAAGCTGGTCATAAAGGCTTATATAACCCTGGTACTGGACATCCGCTGTCAACTGCAGCAGGAAGTCTAAGGCATTCCAATGGTGTCAAAGACAGCTCGGGCATTGGCCCTGTCTGCGTCATTGCTGACAGGTTCTTAAGTATGTCTTTGCTCCTTCCCACAAACAGCAGCACAAGAGTACTAGCTGCAACGCATGCACGCAAACAGACCGAACAGTGGCAGCATGAACAAACGTCGATTGAGCGGCGAGCTTTTCGGTTTGCTAGGAAAGAACATGGCTTCAAACATGGCTATCATACTTCCCTTTCATGCGCACAAACACTTGCACAGAACCAGGGTCGGCCAAGCCAACTATTCAAACGATTGCACCACTGTTGCTTAACATACCTCTGTGTGGCTTCCCCTAAGGAAACAAGGGTCCACTGGTCAACCCATGGCCCGACCGATTCCGCCCATCGCTTCCCATCCCAAGCACTCGGGATGGCTTGCGCGCTTCGCGCCGCGCATGCCTGGCCCATAGTGCCCTCGACCATCTTGGCGATGCCAAAATCGCCTCAGCCACGGCACAGCCCTTTGTGTTCGCTCTCTTTTTTACGCCTGCGTTCATGTTCGCGGCACATTTGAGGAGTGGCTACTGTGGATATGTAGGTTGTGTGTGATACACGGCAGCTTTGCATGTCCGTGTTCTAGGTGGCAGTAAAAAGAGTTTCCATCTTATCAGGATGGTGCACAAAGTAGGCATCATCAAACCCACTGGTTCGACTTGCAGTGTGCGCTCGTTCTCGACTACCCCATCGATAACAGGAAGTCTGGCGATAGCGATCTGGCAACCTAGATAGATCTGCAGCTTGGATTCGAAGAGCCGGGGGTTTGGCCTTCGTTCAAAGGCACCTGGCATGTTCTACTTGGACAGCTTGGTGCCCACTTAAAACCCATCACCTGCAATGACAGTCGTGGCCTTGTTTTCCATGACCAGCAGGTAAGCAATTTGGTTGCAACTTCTCAAACAGCCAGGTTGTAGGCCCTTTGGCCGGGAGTTGTCCAATTCAGCTCGGTGACCTCTTAGCGAGCCATGTTCCTAGAGCGTAGTCTCCAGCCCATCTCCGCAACCTGCTTGAAATATACTATGATGCTAAGAATAACAACCTAACCAATGGGTCAACTCAACTAGCCGAGATCTCGGCTGCCTTTGTTGTTGCTGGATGCGACCGAAAGGTTTGAGGGATCAAAGTAAGAATCGAACCCTGTTGATATTGACCTTTGCGGCCTGCAAAAGCTCAGCACTTGCAAACTCCAGTTAGTCAAGACTCTACATCTCTTGGTATGGTAGCAACAAACGTGATGTTTGCAGCCCCCCAGTAAAAATGAACAGAAAAAAAGCTTGCCAAGAACAGTGAAGAAGAAATGCAATATTTGGCGGGGTAAAGAGTGTCCAGCCTGAACTGTTTTGACAACCCACGCACCAGGGAGCACTTTTTGTTGTGCTGTATGCGGCTCTGGCTGCAGAGATTGCTGATCCCCAAACGTTGAAAACAGCTCCAACACCTACAAACTTGCATTCCGCCAATGACGTAACACCACTGCTTGCAGCCACTGCTCCTGAACTACCTCTTGCTGTTGCACCACCCCCTCCTTTGATACGACTGATTCCTGAAATATTGCAACGGGAACAGGGAAGCCCTGTACCGTGGTGTTTGGTTGATTCACCTACAATACACAGAATGAACCATACTTACTTGGGACTCCAACAGCGAGAATACTGAACTGCCAGGTGATTCTGCCTGCGAGCCGCCTGAACTAAGTCAGATGGCAAATATAATTGTGGGAGTGGAAGCTAGTCTGCAGTAACTGTACTGCACCAAACGAATCTACCACAAAGCTCTGAAATGAGAATTCAAGGTGACACTATTAACCCCAAGCATCACGTCTGGAAATCAACTCCTTCGTCCCGCAATCCTTACAGTTGTGACCTTCGCAGTCAGGCTAACTGGTGCTGTCTTGATTTTATGTAATTTTACGATGCCGTTGCGTTGCTTTAATGATGATTGCATTAGGCCTCCCTTGACTCAGCCCACTCCGTAGGTCACAACTTTATCAAGAACCTGCTGCCGTCCCCCAAAGCCCCCAAAGCGGTCTTCGCCACGTCGCCCAGCTTCACGGTGCAAAGGCTCAGGTCGCTCTGGCGCGCATCAAGGGACATGTTTGAGGAGAGCGCTTAGTGGGGTTGGGTGTGGATGGTTGCAAAATCCGCTCGCACCACTTTGACACTGTGGGAAGCCATTGTTCGTTGGTATTTACAGGCGAATCAACAGAAACCAGGGTTTGCTAGGTGGTGCAGGATTTCATCCATCCACTGTATGTCTCGAGATAGGGGAACCCCCCAAATGCGTGGTATCCTTTTGGTTTCCCTTCAGAACCATCCAAAAGGGCCTCAAAAAAAGACACCCCCGGTGAAGCCGCCACCTCCTTTTCGCATGCGTGTCCTTCCATTGATTCGTATCGTTACCCACAGCCCTGATTACCTTTGTTCTCTTCAGAACGTAGGGCTGTGGTACCACCCGGGCGTAGGGTAGGTTCTAGCTTCAGGGTTTAGGCGTAGGACTTAGGTTTAGGGTCTAGGCTTAGGATTCAGGTTTAGGTCTAGGGTTTAGGTTTGGGGTTCGGCTCCTGGGTTCGGGGCGCTGGTTCGGGGCGTTGGTTCGAAGCGCCGGCAACCTGGCAACCCATGCGGGCCGGCCGGCCGGATTGTTCGGATCCTTGACGTTGGGTGGCAATCCCCCCCCCCAAAATAAAGTGTTTGACGGAAAAACATGTCTTAGGGACAAATTGACTTCGAAAATGTTTTCCCCCAACTAGTGGACCGGGTTGATTGATCCATTGCGCTTTTACCGCATGCTCAGTAATCTTAGCTTCAGCCCAACGGCGAAGGTTGCGCAAAAAGTGACTTTCAAGTCTAATTGCCCTCTCCAAACTTGCGAATAAGGAACCTTTGGAGTAGAACACAATCGAGCCCCACCCAACATGGAGGAGGACGGAAACTTCTCTCACACCGCCTGAGGGGGGGGTCTGGGTCTCTGATCAGAGCTGTCCGGCCTGTGACCTGGAGTCCCCGGCAATGAACACATTGGCGGGCTTCACATCCCGGTGCATGATTTTCCTCAGGCCATCGCACTGCCTCCAGTCTGATCATGGCCATATGTATCTGAGCTTCCATCTCCGGAAACCATGGAAACTCCTGAAGACACAAAAAGGGGGGGGTCTTGATCGTGCGAAAATCAAGTGAAAACCAAGCAACTGCAATCATCTAGTGCACCTGAGCCTAGGGCTACAATGTTGGCTGTATTTTGTTGGTTTCTTGACTACATTGGTATGCATTGCGCTTGCAACCAATCATCAAGCCAGCTGACGCACCAACCCAACGCAACATGGATGAAGATGCCTTGGGATACCTCGATTCTAGTAACTACGGCTGCCAGTGTTAAGAATCATGTATTCAACAAAATCTCCAACAACGGCTTCCTCCTTTCCCTTCGTTAGGTTGAAAAGGGGTGCTCAAGGAGGACCTTCACGCCTTCTGCAAAGATCGAAGGCTGGAAAACAACCGCTGGCAGCTTTGCCCCTAAGCTTCCCGGCTGTGCATGCATGTAGCACAACGCCGAGCTCACTTGTGCAAAAACCTGGGCGGTCATGCATGAGGGTTGGCCAAAAACAGGTCCGAACTTTTGTTTGTGTTCCACGAACATAAACTACAATGAATCATCACCTCACCAAAAGGAGCGCGCGCACTTTGAGTTGGCCCAAAAGGCCATGTTGAGAGCCACCAAAAAAAAGGGACGCATTCGGGAACTGTGGGGTCCAGCGGGGGGTCTCCAAAGCATAGGGGCCCAAGCCCAGCCAAAACGTCACTCCATCTCCGTATCTCCGTGCGTCAGCCTCTGTGGGGTAGTTAGCCCACACTCCGCCATACTGTGGGTCAAAAATAGGGTAACCCCCAAATGGAAGCCTGGTAAATGGAAAGATGGACCAAACCTGCGGTCCCCTGATGGCTTAATTTTGATCCGTACCCATATCCCAAAATCGGGGCTCGTGAACAGCCACGCTGGTACCCCAAGAACTATGTGGAGAAGCTGGGCGACTGAAGGGTAGCCCGGTGAAATAGGGGGGCCGGGGGGGCCGGGGGAAGAATGTAACCAAAATACCAATTCCCGGTTGCCTTCCTTTTGGGAAAAACGAACCAACATGGGTTTGCTCTCGCCAGAATAGAAGAGGGCAGGGCTATGGAAAATAGCACAAGACAAGCAAGCTAAATAGAAAGCTAATCTGACAAAAGCAGGGGCTCAAGCATGCATGTGAAATACACCATGCCTCACTGTGCATAGACCAGCATCCCCAAACAAACACGTGTTTATGTTCAGCTATTATATACACACACTGTCGCAGTTGGTTATCCTTGGGGTTTTGGCTGCAAACGTTTTGCCAGTCTGGTCTCTACCATGTTCCGACCTCAGCATCAATTGGCCTTTGAATGGTGCATACAATATATAATATATCATGGTATACTTCGATAAGACAACTCCTTCTGATCGCGTCGGCGAGGTTACATGACATGGTTCCTTGGCCCACAAACACCCAGTCAGAGTCCCCAAGTTGCTTAGCTGGAACCGAAGCCAACGCGAAGCGGAGACGCAGGGTCCTCCAAAGGCCCCCGGCCCGCATGATCACCGACTCAGAGAAGCGAGCCCCCTCGGCACGCTGCGCCTGACCCGAGACTCGGGAATGGATTTCACCCATCGCGCTGGGAAAATCGTGGGCGTCAGCTCCAAGCATAGCGTAACAACCAGAATCGAACATTTTTTGGTTGTACGTGTAAGAGGCAGACTACGAGAAGGTATGCAGTACTTTGATTTGATTTTTGTTGCTGGTAGCGTTTCCTGTAGAGCGTTGCTACGAGCAAAACATCCGCGAATCAGTACATCTCGCGAGGCTGCTTGATATATATATATATATGCTGTGAAGGCCCCGGCAAAGCAGCATACCATATCAGAGGCCAGCCCAGCAAAGAGCCAGCTTGGACAAGCAAGCACGTAGATGTGGCTGAATCGGAGCATATCTCACGGCACACTGTGGGAAACCATCGAAGCAAGTGAAAGAGCTAAGCAGTGGCCAACAGTAGCCCATGTTTACAATAAAGCGGTGACGTGACGTGCCCGCGTTCAGATTCATGCAGGAGACCCAACAATTCCTTTCCGAAGTGTACTCATCGCAAGCGACATGGGATGTCTACAGGGTAATCTTTGATCATTCGCCAGCCAAAGACCAGGGCCCCGCCGCAAACGGTTCTGCTGCGGCAAACAGCACGCGAATTACACGCACGCACAACCAAGCCTTTTTCCTTAGGGTCTTGATGCCAAACGGCACTCGAATCATTTCCAAAGCTGAAATTGGTGTGCCTGTTTCTCCAGTTACCAGAAGTTTGTGCACTTCCATTTTAGTTGGTGGGAGGGTACCCCTTTTCTCGCAGTTTTCAAGGGAAACCCAAAGGAAAACCAAAGCCAACCAGTCTCCAGCCTGGATCCTCCGGCCCAGGTCGCCGCCAGTGGCGTACTCCATGACGATGTACAGCATGTCCATCTCCTCCCAGCAAAGATCCCCAGCTGGCCTTTGTATGGGCCTTCTTGGCTACAGGGTCCCCTTTTTGTTGGTTTTAAAGTCAACCTCCAAAAAAAGACACACCTAGCCATATATCTCCCCTTCCCAGCTCGCTCGGGAAAATGAAATGAGCCGCCGCGGCTTTGCTTTTTGTTCGAACTTGAGAGGAAACCTATGGTTTTCAGACAAAGCAATGGAAAATGGCCAGTGTTAGAACTGCAGATCTTCCTTCCTGGTGTCTCTGAGAGTGCATGCTGAATAGAGCTCGGACTATGACCGTTGTGAGAAATGTGGCGGTGCAGGGCATGCTGCAACATCTTGTCTAAGGAAGCCCTCACATCTCACAGCAAATGGAGACGCAGTATTCCTCCATCGAATTGGATACGGTGCAGCAGTAACTAGGCCGCTGCACTCAGCATCTTGTAGGGACATACGAATCACACCCAGTATCAGCTTCCACTTTTCGGTGTTTTGCAGTGGTTTGGAGGTGTGTTCCGCTTGTTGTATCCCGCTTACCCTCAACAAGAACTGTGTGTGGGCCAAAAATCGGGTAACCCCAAAATGGGTTGCCGTGGAAAATGGAGGCAAGGCCTAAAACCGGCGCTCCATCTCCTGGTTTAATTTTGATCCGTACCCAGGGCTTGGCCCAAAAAAAGGAACCCCCGAATGGTTGGTGTCCTAACTCTCGGCGCTCCCCTGCTAAAAGTTTAACCTTTAGTAGTTTAATGGAAAACCCATTAGTTGGCAAAAAGCTTTTCGAGTCCTAACATCCAAGCAAAATGCACCAAAGAATGGTGTCCCTTTAAGCCAACCCCAAAAGTGGTACCACCAAAAGAAAAGGCGCCCTTTTGGATAACCGTACCACCAAAAAAACAGTGGTACCACCCTTTAAACCCGCCAACCCCTAAGTGGCACCCCCAGACCGCTTTGCTCGTGTCGCCTCAAAGACGTCCAGGCAGGTGACGATGTGCTCGTGCCGCAGCTCCCGAAGCAGCCGACCTCAAGGCGCGAAGTCGAGGGGGGGAGCTGTCAGGGTGGCCGTATACAAATATATGTTGTTCCTCAACGTAAATGATATGTATATATATATATATATGAAAAAGAGAGATTTCTGACCTCATGACCTGCTCGTAGCGTCTCAGGGTGTGGAGTTCAGCAAACAAATCCGAGTCAACTAAGGGGGGGCAGCTGCTCGGACCAGTGCAACGGGTATATCCTACCAAGGCACCACTGCCGTCGGCGCAATCGTGTTCCGTGCCGGTTGGGGCCAACCCGATGCAAGGCCATTTGGAAATGTGTTGCCGTCATCTGCCCCTGCAAGCCGCGTGAACGAAGCGTCAAGAACACGGAAGCCATGTGGCACCTCCACTTCTCACCCCGGCGACCCCGTCTCGTGGCAAATGCCGGGCTCGCGGGCTTTCGGCGAAGGCCTGGAAAGCCACGAGGCAACGGCCCACTTGCCAAAGCTTCGAGGGTCAAAGACGAGTCTTGAGGTAACGGCCCTCCACTTGCCAAAGTTGCGAAGGAAACGGGTCGATTCTTGAGGAAACACACGCAGGGCTTGATGGAAGGTCAACAGCACCAGCTACTGGAGGTACGCCTTAAGACCTGCGATGCCAATTCCAGCGACTGTACGACAAATCTAACCCTCGCCGAAAGGTGCGATTCAAACACTGGTTCGCTTAGCACTCATCTTGGTTTCAAAATGCTTCCCTTCTAAGGTCTGCATGCTTGGGTTGTCAAGAACTGCTGGAACCCTTCCTGTGGTGCTTGCTCTTTACTCTGAAAGGCAGGTTCATGGAGGATAGTGCGCTGCAAACGTGGCGGCGGTGCTTGATTGCACCCTCAAAAACCGATGATTTGTACCCATTGAATTTGGCGCCCGAATGGCTCGTCTCTGTCTTCAAGCCAAAAAAACAATAGATAGCAACTGAAGCTTACTTCATGCCTGCGGCAAAAGGACACTAACAACAGCCCAACATAGGAGGGAAAACAGGCCTCGAATGATCGATTGCCAAGTTGTTCCACAACAGACTTGCAACCCCTGGCAGGGGCAATGGAGCTTTCAGACTCCCACAGCAAATATGATCTGAGGCTGAACATCATACCTCGCAAATTCTCCAGGCAAGATTGAAAGAAACCAGATTCCTTGTGCAAAGTAGCCGCAAATTGCGGCGACCTGAGGCCAAAACAACATTTACATACATTTACTGCAAACGTCCACCTTGCGTTGCCAAATCAATGGAATGGGGCAAGTCATTACAAGCCAGGCATGCGTTTCATGTTTTGTCAAGCTGTAATTTAGTGGAATGTGCGACGTGTGGTGTTTGGCATCGTGCCCCTCGTTCTTGGATGCTAAAGAGCGAGATGGCCAATCACTGACTGTCCGCACCCATCAACACGTGTCCGACATTTAGAGATCCTGCCTCTCGTCTCCGCTTTTCGTCCAGCCGCATCAAACATATCTCCTGCCACAGTCACAAGTTTCGTGTGAAAAATGGCATGGCACCTTCATGACCAAAAGTGTGAGAGTGAAATCATGACTCATACTTCCCTTTTTTGGCTCACAGCATGCAACCGTCTCAAAAAACCACAGTGACGACAAGGTTGTCAGGGGGCTGCTCTGGGTAGCGGCGATTGGGGAGGGAGGCAGCAAGATCTCTGCAAGCTTCATCTGGCGCAAGCTCCTTGGCCACAAACTCCAATCTGGGGTCCTTCTTTGGCCGAACCACGAACCTTGGCAACTCACAGCCGGATGGAAACCCATGGAAAACCAACCCTACTCGACAATTCATGGCACATTAAATCGAAAAGCAACAAAGAACCGAAGAGCAAACCTGCATTTCTGCATTTGTCTGACTGCCAAACTTACGCGCGTTGGCAAGAGTATGTCGGGTTTGGGGAAAAAGACGCCAGCTGGCGTTGCGCCAAGTTCGCAGGTCTTCAAATGATGCGCTGCAAGCGAAACCCCGTCTGCCGGAAAACCGCCGAACAATTCGCGACCTCCTTCCCTGGGCTCCCGTGCGCGACCCCGGAGGCGCCGCGGCCTAGGATGTTGCCCTTGTCATAGGTGGCCTGGCGGGAGGCGGGAAGGGAGCGGAAGGACCAAGCAAAATGGAGGTGGACGAATGGTGCGGGTCAAAAATAGGTAGCCAAAATGGAATCTCTGGTAATAAAACAAAAAATTGAAACCTGCGGTCCTCCTGGTGATTTATTTTGACCCATACCCGGCTCATCTAATGTGATACTCGGGGTAGGCTAATTTGCCTACGTTCTGTGTGTTTTGTGTTTGTCTCAATTGAGGAGTCGATTCGTTTGCTCTAGCGCGGCAAGCACATCATGCTTGAAATTGTCATGGTATGGTGCGCATGTGCGAGATGAGGATCTGACACTAACGAAATGATGCCGGGGATTCCCAGTTAGGCAGACAGTCATGCCCTTTCAGGATCACGACTACACAAAGACCTTGACTCATTATGAAGTGGCATTTGCCAGTTGTTTGCCCTGCCCTCTCCGACTCGGCTGCAATGCACTGAAACCAGGAACTCCCAGGCTAGCAGAGCAACCTTGTATCCGCCATTCAAGTGTGGGAACCTGGTCAAGACGCTTGTGTCACTATGTCGCTCCATGGATCTAGTGGCCATAGCAGAGAAGCACCCAAGTATCTGCATGTCAGAAGGGAGTAGAAGTCACACGTGCGGTCGCCTACGTTGACAACCGGGCTGCAAGGCAAGCAACGGCAAACTGGCAAACCATCATACTGCAGTTTTGATGACGACATTCCTTCTTCTCGTCTTCTCGCTCCCTCTCCCACCTCAAAGGACACAGCCGGAGCGGAATGTCCTGAAGGCAAGCGGCAAGCGCGCGGGCGGCCGCAGCCAATGCAAATGCGTTGTGTGTCAAAGCCTAGCTTGCTACATAGGGTCCCGTTCCGAAACCCAAATGTGCTTGCGCTTTTCGACATGTGGAAACCACTTATCAAGCGCCTGGTGCCTGCCATGCTGAGCCCTCGAAAGGCCCTCGCCATGCTGAGCGCTTGGTCGAAGCGGGGTGCGGGTTTGCTCCGCCGCGCATGCTTTGGGAACTGGGAATTGCTTGTATTACGCACGCTTGGGGGCAAGATGTTTGTTGTGGCACAACGCGATTGTAATAATTAGGGTCCAGGACAAAGTGACCAAAACCAGGAAGAGCGAACCTGCGGAACATCATCCCATCCTTCTTCTTTCAGCGAAACAGAACCCTTAGGGAGCCGCTTGCTTTACCTCTCGAAGACTTCAAACCGCTCCTGCCAGTGGCGCCAGGGGCGCAGGGAAGGCGTGGTAGCTGCGGCCCCCCGGGCGGCAATTGCCTAACGCCTCGGTCAAGCGGGCTGGTGGATGCTGCACGAGGGGCTCTTCGCAAGCTAACCCCCCCCCCCACAAATCTTGGTTGACGTTGGAAGGGGAGCAACAAAACTATATTTTGGCAGTTACGTGGGGATTTCAACCACTAAACCACAACAAGCAAAAAGGCAAAATGTGTCCCAACAACAACCTTGTAATGCAAACAATCACGGCAATGTGGTTTCTCCTTCGCAGATGGCTAACAGTAGGATGACATCGGGCCAAGCAAAATAAAAACCACGCAAGGCAGTGAGTGCCCTGGGCCCCGCTTTCCGCAGACGGCGGCTGAACAGATTTGTTACATCCAATGTAAAAATCAATTGACCAGATCGTGGCTTGGGTCTGATGGTCATAGCCGAAGGTTGCACAGCGGGGCCGTTGGCAAAAGCAGCCGCGATTCCTATCTTAAACGCACGCCCCTCCACAAGCTACGGAAAAATAAGAGAGCTGTTTGTTTGAGGTATGCCATAACTCCTTCAACACAAACCAGAAAGTTCATTAAGGAAAGTAGCAGAATGAACCTAAACCTTAAGCTCAAACATACAACCTTACCGCTCGGCGAGTCCCAGCCGATCCAACACACTTGGTATCTCTCAAACTTCACATCCAAGCATACTTGGCCCTGTTTGGTGAGGAAACCTGCAGGACCTGCATTGGTCAGGAACTTCATCCCAGGGCTCCTGTTCATGCAACTTCAAATCAAAGAATCGCCAAACATGCATCCGGCGTGTGCCTTGAAGCAGTATCGTCTGGGAATTGGCACTTGGTGGGCGATTTCTATATCTGAGATCCAGCCTAACTTCATGCAACCGCCAAGAAAGGTTCCGAATCAAACTGCCACGGCGAGTCGGTGAGCCACGTCTCAGGGCCCGGCAACTGCAGTGGAGGCGGCTGCAATTGCGACCGGGAGATGTGGAGGCAGCACCGTCGCCTCAAATTTTTAAATCCCCCGCGAGCGCGCGAGTAGAAGCAACGTCTGCCTCCGCTTGTCTGGGGGAAATCTTCGCTGAAGAGCAAAAGGGTGCCCAGAAACCCTCCAAAGACAGGCTGCAAGTTTTCCCGGGCAAAAGGCAAATCCTTCTGAGCGGATGGCTCCAAATGATTCGGAAGTCCGACTTCCAACAAGGGCTCCGAGCCCCGGAAGGGGGGGGGGCGAGCCGGGAGCCGTGCCCGAAACAAGAAGTGGGGCAGGAGACTATGCCCACCTTGAATTGCTCAACCCTGCCATGCCAAGAAGGGCCTTCGTTTTCCTTAGGTTCATCCCCCTCAAAGGGAACGCTCTTGTCGGCGCGGGCTGAACAGCTTCCGGATTGACCTGAACCATCCATGGCTCCAATCCCCGCACCTTCTGAGCCCTGCGTGGAGCTTGCCAAAGAGGGAACTACGACTTGCTTGGACCTTTGCCCGCCAGGATGGCGGTGGAAAGGATGGTCGGACCACCTTGTTGTCACAACTCGCAACCACGGGCAAGGGGCCTATGTCCTCTTGCGGCTCTCAGCGGCCGAGACACCCGGCCGTGCTTCTAAGGTTGACAAATCCCGTCTCACGTTTTGTAGCTCAAGACATCAAGCAAGTAGGGATGGTGCTGTGCAAGCACCATGCAATTGCAAACCACTGATTCCTCTGACCTATCATCGACCTCGTATGGGGTGCCGGCAAAGGCGCAATGTTTATGCTCTGCGACATTGGTTGCAAAACTCCTTGCGGAACCTGGGCAAAACTTGTCGTGACCCCTCCCGAGCAAACGCTCGCGCCCCCCCACCAAGTACGTTAACTCACGGCGCAGATTACCCCTCTCCCCCAACCAGCCATGGGCACATCCACAGGCCACAATTGCAGACGGGGCGCCGTCTTTCCTACTGGGTCAGCCTGCGCACGCTCAACGTTGGCCACCAAATGCAAAGACCCTGCTCTCGCTGGCAGGTAGCTTCCATGTGGGCCCATTGAATGAGCTTTGCCAGGTCAACTTGTTTAGACGATTAGCAAAACAATTGATGATCAATCCACAAGTTAAGTGTTGCACTGAAACGCATTTTGAGCTAACCCTCTTCGCCATGCCTCGCTGTGTTGATAAAACATGATGAACAATAAACATCTGCGCGCTGAGGCATCCAAATCAAACCTAGCATGCTGCCTGTTCAGGATCTCGTGGTAGGTCATAGCTGTTTCGCAAAGTGTTGGACACCATGAGGGTGGTTGCTTTCATTTTGGCCCTTTAAAACCATCAGAACGAGGCGCCCCATTTTGCGACAGACCCAAAGGTCTTGCTTGCACTTTAGGGGTGGTGTGCCTGTTGTTTCCCTGACAACCTAGCCTGCTCCTTATTGGGTACCTAACTTTCCCTTTAGAAACTCGCACCCTTCCGTCCGATCGGATCTCTGGGGTGCATGTCAGCGCTGGCCTTTGACTCTCAAATCGGAGCAAAAATTGGAGAGAGGAGAGATGAGAAACAGATAGAAGAAGAAGAAAACAAACAGAGAGAGAGAGAGAGAAACGAAAAGAGAAAGAGAGAGAAAGAAAGAGAGAGAGAGAGAGAGAGAGAGAGAGACGAAGAGAGAGAAAGAGAGAGCGAGAGAAAGGTTCTCTGTCAATTCACCGGGATGCTGAGAGAAAAGCCGCCAATGGGCTGGGACAGCATTTTCATCGTGAGATGGCATGTCGGCCAAAGAACGCATAAGTCACTAGCCCATGTCTCTAAAGGGCAACTGGCAACGCCTTCCTTCTGGTGTTTCAAAAGGAGTCATGAAGCCCCGAGGCCGGAGCCTCGTTTCAAACCCCGCTGAGCCGCTGGGTCAGCCCCCCAAAGTGCCCCCGAGTTCATCTCCGATTTCCCAGGCCTCAGGGTCGGCAAGGCCGGCGGCCGCTAGACCGAGCTTCGAGCCCAAAGTTCGCCGGCGAAGGTCATGCGGCGACTGCCCGAAAACGTTGGCGAGCAGCGCCTCCATTCGAATCTGCAAAAAGTTTAACTTTTAGTGGTTTAGTGGAAAACCCATTTGTTGGCAAAAAGTTAAAGTCCTAACAGCCAAGCAAAATGCACCAAAGAATATGGGACCCTTTTGGGATGTGCCGCCTGCCGCCTTTCGAAGGGGAGACCAAAAAGGGCCCCTACTTTTGACAAACCTTCAGTTTCTGGCCACTGGTTGAAACCGGGGCCGAAGCCCATGCCTTGTGAACCTCGTGATCTGGCGCCTTTCCTGGAAGTGAAGAGCAGGAACGGAGATCAGACTCATTTCTCGGAGCTTACCCACTTGCGGTAACACCTCCTTAGTTGCCTGCTTTTGCTATGACATCACTGATTGAGAAGCGCTGAATCAAGTTGCCAACGGGTCAGCTGGCAAAAGGCCCAACGGGGGGTTTGATTCCCTTCCCGTCAATCTCAACCGGCAAGCACGCAATGCTGTTTTCCACCTTAGGCAGCACCGTGGGCACGGCACTAACAAGGCGAAAGCCGGGCGCGCTGTCCATCTTTGCGGCACGAAGGCTTCACTAGCTCAGTGCATGCCTTGATTGCCAATGCGGAGGGGGGGGGGGGGCTTCAGGAGTTTTGAGCGCACAGGAAAACGAAAGGTCAGGCTGGAGTGAAATCAAGGAACAAAGCACCAAAGGATCGGATTTCTAGGACCAACACTTCCATTTGCTTAAGCCCCCCTGGAGAAAAAAAACAAACATATGTCCAGTAGCGATAGATTCCCTTTAAAATGAACAAGGGAAAAACCAAACAAGGAAATCTTAAGCAGATGGAAAAAATACGCTCCATAGTTGGTGCCTCACGTGGGTCTTGTCCATTAGTACAAAATCAAAGTTGGCTTCTTGCGTTACTGAATGCGCCTTGATTGGCTTTTACACCAAACCCCTCACTAGGCCGAGCGGGGCACATGGGGTTGGCCATCCGCTACTTAAGGTTCTCCACGGCGATGTCCTCCTGCAATGAGCGAAGCCGTGCATGACTACAAGGCCGACGAGTCATTGACTCACGGATTCGGACATCTGAAATAGAGGGTCTGCTCGCATGCACTCCAGCCTGTGGAAGAACAGCAAATGCTTGATTGATAGATTGCCGTTTTGTCCATGAACGTCGTACTTCGCCTGATTAGAAGGAACAGTCCTAGCTTTGGACCTTGATTGGACATGCTCAGCACTGTCTCTCCGATAGGGATCTTTGTTGCCGCCGCCCTATACAGATCCACAGCTTTGAGCAATATCATTTGAGCAAGAACGCCTAGTCTTAGTTCAGCTTCACTCCAGTTGGTGGTTTGGATGGCTTGGTGGTTCGGGGTGGATTCTCCAGTTGCCCTCGACACAAACATCCCCATAGCACCAATCCACACCACCAACTATGGTTTGTCTGATTATTCAAGTTGTCCAATCTGATCGTGCTCGCATCGCCAGCAACACTTCAACTAACTCCCAACAAATCTGACTTGGACAGGGCTGGGATCCCCTCATCTGCTCATCGCGGACCTCCCCATCGCTGTCCGCCTTCCCCCGCCCGGCTCCTTCGTGCCGATGTTGCAACGTCGGGAGGGGGGCCCTGCCACAGGCCAGCGCTTGAAGCCCTGGGGCGTGAAATCGCCGTGGAAGAACTTCACGATGAGCTCCGACAGCACGGTGCCCTGCACCGAACGACATGCGTTTCAACAGTCCAAGCAAAAAGAGCCAAGCAGTGCCGAAGCCAGCAACTAGAGAACCAAGACAAGCTCCAAGGAAACCAAACGCAAGTCTGCCAAGCGTGCTTCACACATTCGCATTCTTGGTCAGCGTAAGTAACTCAACAATGCAACATGCCAGCTTCCTTTTTGTTGTCCTCCTGCCTTCCCATCCAACCCTTGATCCTCACGCCTTAGGTCAGCAGGCAGTTGCAGAAGCTCTGAATGCGCGCATCGCCTGGGAGTGGACAAGCAGTCTATGGAGTCTGTGGCCGGAACTGCCGAAATGGGAAAGAGGGATGGTGTGCAGCCTCAACACGCTGCACGTGGCATTACTCTTCTTTTGCAGCTGCAGTCCTTGCTCGGTGAGCGACCTCGTCCATTTCAGCTTTCAACATTTGCAGCTCATTGCCAGGCAAGGTTCACACAACTCTTGGCCCCAGCACACGATTTGAGGCATCCTCACATCTCGAGTGGCTTCTTTGCTGCTGGTACGATCTAGACCAGCCCGAGAAAACCCAGTGGCTTGGGGCTGCCGCCACGAGAAGATCATGTCTCAAGGGTAAGTTGGACGGGCCCAAGAACTCCGAAGCCAAACACAACGCAATTTGGAAATCGGATCCAACGCGGGGTTGTAAACCCGAGCATTGATTGGCATGCCGGCTGCACCCTCTCCTGCCTGCGGGCTGACCTCAGCCGGCTGTGGGGTTGGCTTCGGAGTTGATGCACGAACCACGCCACTCAACGAGCGCCTACCAATACATTCCGGAGTTCAACCCCCTTGAAGGTAACAGAACACTTGCTTGGCACTCAGGGAAATCACATGCGAGCCGTGCAAACGGCTGGTTCTCTATGACGACTAGCAAAAAATAACGGTGGCTTCTGCTAAAAGGCATTGAATAACTGCTCGCGGTTCAGCTATAGGACCCCTTGAAACAACCATAATGCCTGTTGCCAAACAGTTGGCGTCCTGCATGGGCGGCCCGGACCCCCGACGAACAATTCCAACAATTCCATACGATGTCCTGCCTTTCGACGAAAGCGACATGTGAGGGGCATCCAGTTCAAACCGCAGATCTTCTCACAAGAAAACGCTCACCTTGGATTCGACTGCACAGCTGGACACAATGGGAGATACATATGGTCGGGAGTGGCTTTCCCTGTCTTTCGGCGAACTCAGAGAGAGCCGGCAGCCGCGGCGCGCCCCTTTTTGCACCTTGAAAGCCAGAACATCTTCGCTGAGTTGTTAGCGTTGAAATCACGGGGCTACTCCTATTCTTTGGTCCAAAAGAAACCAAATTCAACCAGGCTTGGCTCATTGACTGTTTCGTACGCTTGTCGCGAGTGTGTAAATAGGAGCGAGCCCGAGAAAGTAGCAGCACCTCAGCGGCTAAACTTCATACTGAAATAGAATGATGCAGGCGTCATCCAAAAGCCAGCATTAGGGTCAGCAGTTTACTTCTCATGGCAGTCGAGGTGTTCGTGCAATCCCTGTACATATGCACGCATTCACGTATACACACCGACGGACACACAAACATGTAAGCAAACATTGTGCACAAGAACACATAACACTAAGCACATACGCATACCAATTACATCCTCGTGTGGAATCACATGAAAGCGCGTTCGAACAAAAGGCTTTACAATGCTTCATGATTCACATCTTCTCTGAACATCAACCGATCAACCCGATCAGTACTTGCTCTTACCTGAAGGATGCTCTCAAGCTTGGACTTGAGTTAGCAGCTCTCTTCAATCCATCCATGGAAACTATGATTTCTGATTTGTGGGACTCTAGCCTGTTCGAAATCCTCGGGGCCTAATCGCAATCCGCAATCTCTAGGTCCTAGAAAAAATATTAGATAAGATTAGCCATGTTCTTACACCGATGGCTGCTCTCACACCAATGGATGACACCTGCGCGGCGCCTTCCGCGAGAAAAACATTTTGGCCGCTCAGCGCTGCTTGATCTGGCGGACGGAGGCGCTTCAAAGGGGGCGGAGCGGCGGAACTGCCGAAACCGATTCAAAATACAACTGCTTACTATGCTAGGGGAAGCTTCCCCATTCTTTCCAAAAATGCTTCTTTTCAGAAAACCATCAAACACCCAGGGGAAACAGCTGGTTTTTGAGAAGAACGATGGTTGAAAAGTATGGGGGGAATTAATCTCTAGAACTACGCTAGAACCAAAACCGATAATTTCCATTTGCTTAAGTCCCCTGGAAAAACAAATATGTCCAGAAGTGATGATTCCCTCAAACACCAACAGCAGGAAATAGAAAGCTGTGATTAAGCCAATGGAATGTAACATTTGGGCGGCAAAGCACAACTTAGTCTGATTGCAACAGCTTGTCGACTGCCTGGTTCTTGTTTCTCCAAGTGGTCAGTTTGTTGATATTCCCCCGTGCTGGCTTACCCTCTAGCAAGTAATTTGCACTGTCACATGTGGAACCAAGCAACACTTCGCTTCAGGCGCCTCACCCAATGAATGCTACCAAAGAAAGTATGCGGAAAGGCTTCTGTGGAGCCAGCAAATTTGTCACAAGACCAACATCCAGAATCAGCTGGGTTATGGCAGCCTCCGTTGAATGGAGCCTGGCGCCCGACGCCTTTTGGGGCAGAGGAGAGGCTAAGGGTGCGCATAGTGTGCATTCAACAAGTACCCCAGACTTCTATGCTTGATGCACATTTCAGCCAGCACATGCTAGCGCACACATGCACAGCAAGTCCGGCGCAAAACCTTCACAGATCGGCAATGAGGGATGCGTTCGACGTTCCTGTCAATGCATATGTTCAGGTTGCACCTGGCAGTATTCAAATAACTTGGGAGCTTGTTCAAACCGAATCCAGTTTGAGCAGGCACCTCCCAGCGACAATTTCACAACTTGAACACAAGCCATCGTCCCCGGAAATGTGCAAACACTTTCTCAAAGTGAAAGTCAGTTGGCCCAGCTTCCCCTTCGCCTGCCTGGGGGCCGCCGAAAGTCTTGTCGATGTTGGCCAGGGCAGTGTCCCAGTTCACCTCATGCTTGCACGTAGCGCACTAGCACCAAAGGCCATGTCAGAACTAACCCCCCTTGGCAAACACATGACTGGCTGACTAGAAGCGCACAAAAAAAAAGAGGTTTAAACGATACGCAAGCGCTTCCAAGGCCAGCCAATCTCCAACCATGAGATCATCGGCCACTTGATGATCATAAGCATAGCAGTGGTGACAGGTTGCTCGTGACAACATCACCTCCATCAGTCACCACCACTCCAGAAACGCATACTGCCACAGAGGTCCCCAAACCACAAACAATGCCAAGCATCTGCCAAGTGGTTGAAGCGGTTCGAGTTTCGTGTTCTTTCGGGGCAAAGGGCCGTGCTCATAGGTGTCCTTTTAGGTTGGAAATAGATGGGCTTCCCTGGCCCTGGTAGATGAATAATTAACCACCAGGTAAACCAGGACTCGCCATCTATTTTTGTTCCACTAAAACCACCAGAAAGGACACCTACAGTGGATGGACGAAATCCTCTTAGGCACCACCTAAGCAACCATGGTTGAAACAGAAACCAGGGTTTCCCATGGCCGTGCTCTTCGTCCCTTCGTCGCCTTGGAGAAGAGCTCCTCCACGTTGCTCTGCTTGGCCACCAGCAGCGCGCGCTTGCCGTAGGGCACCGACTTGAAGAGCTCCACGGCGAGGCCTGGCCATACGGATGCCATGGGGCTGCATGGTTGACGTTGGGTTTGGGGAGCAATTGTGTTTTATTTTTTGGAAGTTAAGTGGTTGGAGTTCAACCACTACAAGAAGCCAAAATGCTAGAAATGTTTCCCAACAACCTATGGGTCAAAATTAAACCACCAGGACATGGACCGCAGGCTTTAGTCCTTGGTTCCATTTACCAGGGCAAACCATTTTGGGCACCTATTTTTGACCCACAGCCATGTGGCCATGTCAACACTCAGTTGCCCAAAATCCAGAACCAATTCTCCCCCCAAACAGATCCGAGTTGACGGCCGTTTTCTCATGAGCAGTTGACTAAACTCAACCAAAGGGCCCAGAAATCAAGGATTAACCTTTTGGGACCTTTACTAAGAATAGACCAAACTTGGAAAACCAAAAGGTTAAAAGGTCGCTTTGCTTTGGGTAACTGAGAGAAACAAACAATTCGAATCACTGACCTGCAACCCTCTCGCAATGCTTCACAGTGGCTGGAAACACAAAAGTAAATCAGCAATGCTTGGTTCTAGAATGTTGCACTGGAAAAGGAAATGCGCAACTATCAAGGGATGTCACTGAAGAAGCCAAAAACAACGGCATATGCAAAGGATACCCACAAATGATTGCTTGTATTGCTTCTATCTGGTGCCATCGGTGGCTGCGACAAATGCGTGCTACACAGCTGTTGATGTGCATGATTCGGTGGATGGCGGGTTGTCAATTGCCTTGGTACCCCAAAATCCTTAAACTATCTACTTTTGCAAGGATGGCCTGACCCTGGAAACGTGGGTTGGCATGTCGCATGTGTTTGACCCTTGCGGCGATGGCTGACTTGCTGAGTTGATTGGACTAGATTAAACTGCCTGGGCTCTGGACAAAATGATCAGGGACAAACCCAGTCCGAAAGCAAGTGTTTGCCGACTGCACGAAAGGGTGCCGTCATCTGTGCTCCTTGCGAACAAACTACCCGAACCCAACAAAATATCGTCCACGTTTGTTTTGCACAAGGACGGGTAGCATTGATTGGTCATTGATTGGTCCACATTGGTGCAGCAGATCGGCTTGAGTGTGAGCCACTAGTGCAAAAGCCTTGGCTATCCCAACACATAGATTTACTCGTCTCCCACCTCCAGGGCTCATCTCGGCCGCCAGCCAGACCCAGCCCTTGCCATCATCCACCACCTTCTGCGTCTCATCCACGCCGTAGCCCACGCCGGCCTTGGTCACGAACCTGGGATAGGCGTGCGGGTTCACAGACGTCAGGAACCCTCACATCGGATGGTTGCTGATGGTTACTCAGGTCCTTTTCCGAGGCATCAAATCTCTGGCATATCTAGGTAAGCAGGATGCTTCACCATGGCACAAGCGCCTGGAAAATGGTGATGTGATAGTGCGGAACTTGCCAAAACCCCAAAGTCCAAACCCTCATCCGACTCTGCTTGCTCAAACCCGAAATTTAAACACTCCTTTGAGGCTTTGCACCGTGGCCTTCAAGGACAATCCCTGGTGCCTTCCTCTTCAGAGAAAGCGGCATGGGGTTCGCCATCTGCTGCTTCAATTTCTCCACGCCAACGGCGATGTCCTGAACATTTGCGGGTGTGGCCTGTGCCCTTTGGCGGTGTGCCCTCTCCTCCTCTCACCCCCGGCCGCGCCTTCTTGCCGATGTTGCCAGGAGGAGGGCCCTTCCACAGGCCAGAGTAGCGCTGAAAGCCCTGGGGCGTGAACTCGCCGTGGAAGAACTTCACAATGAGCTCCGAGAGCACGGTGCCCTATGCGCCATCAATAGCTCAGCAACAAGTGACAAGCAAATCACGCAACAGGCAGCTCTGTTGGTAAGCCAACAGCGGCAAACATTGCAACCTTGCGTGATTGTCAGCAACGCAAGCACATGTCAAATCCGACGTCGGCAACAACTTTGTTGCGATGTGTTGCGTGTCGCCTTGGCAGGGTCGCCGCCGCTGCCGGTCAGCAGGGATTGATAGAAGGCCTCGATGTCTGCATCACCTGTGCTCGAGGGAACGAACTTTCACTCGACGATCCAATTGCTTGGATCTGAAACTTAGCACCCGCATGCTTCAAGTAGACCATAGAATCATTGGGCTGTTGGATACTGCAGATCATCTTTGAAACGAAGCCTCCAATGCCCACATGAGCACGACATGATCTGGTTGGAATCTTACCATGCAACACCCCCGGCATCAAATCCGAGGCACACTACTGGGGTACCCACACTACTGAGGTACCCATCCTAAGATAGTTTGGGCCTTTTTGGGGCAACACACATGTTATTGTTTGGCGGCCCCTCCTTCCGGCTTGAAGTGTCCAAGAATATGGACTTGCGGTTGAGGAAGTGTAGATTGGCTGGGTCCTGGTTTCTTGGTTCAAAAGGGGCCCCGAAGGCAACTGGTGCTGGAGTCAGCGGGGAAGGGTGCGGATTTATGTTGGGATTTGTTTTCGTTGTTTTTTCTTTTCTTTTTTTTCTGGGCCAGTAAAATGCGGTATTTTACAGCATGTTCGCGCGAAATTGACGCATTTTACACAAGCCCGTCAACATCCCCAGCATCGTTTTCAACATCCGCCGCATGTCCGACCAACATCCCTAGCATCACCAACAAATCGTGGGTAACAAAATCAAAAAAGTAGCTGGCGGGTTGACGGGGTCAAAAAACTGATGATTCAAATAGGAGGGCATTTCAATCCCTGTAAAAAAAAGTAGCGGCGGGGTTGGGGGGGCGGCAGCCCCCCCCCATAGTGTTCGAAGAATTGATGATTCAAACACTTCTTCAAACATCATGGGGGGGGCTGCCGCCTCCCCCCCGCTACTTTTTGGATCTATCTTGCAGAGATTGAATTGCACCCCTAGTTCAATCATCACTTTTCGCAAGAAAATGCTGCAAAATACGACATTTTAGGTATTCTGTGTAATCCATGTGTGTCTGTATGTACTTCTTCGAACATCATAGGGGAAGCCACCCCCGCCAACCCTCCCGCTGCCTTTTAAATTCTATCGTACCCTTTCTTGAATCATTGCACCCCTACTTGAATCATCACTTCTTCCGACATCTTGGGGGGGGTGCCGCCCCCCCCAACCTCCCCGCTACGTTTTAGATTTTCTACAGAGATTTAATTAATTGTAAGTGTAGTGATTCAAATAGGGTGTAATTACTCTGCAAGCAATCTCAACAGTAGCGGGTGGGTTGCGGGGGAGGCTTCCCCCCCCATGATGTTCGAAGAAGTGATGATTCAAATAGGGAGGAACTGGTGATGCTGTCCAAAAACCATGAAAGGGTGCAAAAGCCAAAAAGCGCGTACAGGAACTGGGAAAGCAGAGGATGCAACAAGCTAAGCCGCCAAAAGCCGCACAAACCAGCAAAAAGCCAAAAGCCAAAATGCCACCTGCCGAAGAGGAACTGGGAATGCAAAGGATGCGAAGGCCAAAGCCAAGAAGCCGAAAACCCAGAAGCTGAGAAGCCAAAAAGCCAAGAAGCCAAGAAGCCGAAAAGCCAAGAAGCCAAAAAGCCAAGAAGCCAAGAAGCCAAGAAGCCAAAAGCCAAGAAGCCAAAAAGCCAAGAAGCCAAGAAGCCAAGAAGCCAGAAGCCAAGAAGCCAAAAAGCCAAGAAGCCAAGAAGCCAAGAAGCCAAAAGCCAAGAAGCCAAAAAGCCAAGAAGCCAAGAAGCCAAAAGCCAAGAAGCTAAAAGCGGAAAAAAAAAAAAAAAAAAACATATCCTAAAATAAATACCCCTACGCGGGGAAATCGCTAGTTTGGTCTTGGGGACGTTGGGCTTTTGGAAAGCAAGGGTTGCGAGTAGGGAGGCCTTCGTATTGGGGGAAGGGATTGTTTGGTACGCTTGTGTGTCGTTGGACACCAGCAGCCGAGAGAGAGAGAGAGAGACAGAGAAAGAGAGAGAATCACAAATTCATGCCAGCAATGCTCAAAACTCCTTATGTTGGAAGGGGCGGCATATTGCAATGGCATTCACAAATTCTCCGACTCCCGGGACAATGTCAAAGCTATCGCTTCAAACGCAGTTGCTTGTGTGTTCGTTGAACAGATCAACAGAAAACTACAGGCGAGCCAATGTCGAGGTTGCTATGCTTCTCTAGCAAATATTGAAACGCATGGATTGAAATGGCTATAAGACCATACTTCCTGTAGGAGGATGGTCTGCTCTGCAAGCGTATCTCCTGCCAGCTTGCGACCCCAACAAACTCAAAGAGAGATTCTGCACACCCGGGATGCCATCAAAAGGGAGGCCCACCAGCGATATGATCCGCTTGTCAGAAAGGCAAGTGAGCAGCGCCCAAACCAATTGACTTCTGTTTTACAAATTACACAGATGTTTCTACAGGTGTATATAGGCCGTACTATACCCTACTATGTTCACCGCTTGGTCGACTCCAAAGGTGATCCACTCCATGATCATGATCTTGTTGCTGTGGCTTCGTGTGTCGACCATGGTGAATGGCGAGATTGTCCACCAGCCTACCACTCAGCTCTCTACACATGCCATGCTGGCACATGAGAAAAAAGCGCCCGCTCAAAAACACGCGGTCAGCACTGCACACATGCCTGCCAAGTGACAAGCACACCTGCTCAAGAGCACACGCTCAGCGCTGCGCACATGCCTGCCAAGTGATCAGCACACCCGCTCAAGAGCAAACGCGCATGCCTGCCAAATGATAAGCGCACCCGCTCAAGAGCACATCACTGCACACATGCCTGCCTAATGATAAACACACCCGCTCAAGAGCACATGCTGAGCACTGCACACATGCCTGCCATGATAAGCACACCCGCTCAAGAGCGTACGCTCAGCACTGCGCACATGCGAGCGCTTACCGCATGCCTGCCAAATGATAAGGACACATGAAAAGCGCACACGCTCAAGAGCGCGCAAACAGCGATACCTCACTGCCGCTTTGCTTCTGCATGCCTCCACACGATGTCCTGGACGTTGGCATGCTAGGGCCAATGTAGGAGCCATGACTGCCGGGGTTTAGCTGCAGCTATTTCAAGTCATGCTTTACGAGTTAGTTGGTCCAAGCCTCTGAAAGATTCATTTTGCCAGCAGACTCCAAACTGCGCACATCCAAAATGCGCTGCGGGCGGGTACCCACCCGATGCGTACAAAAATGGCCATTGGCAGCCTGCTCAAGTGGATCCTATCCATCGACCCTTCCCTACTCATTGGGAGTAGTGTTTCTCAACAGATTGTCCAAATTGGTTCAATGTATTAACTCTACTGTATGCTGTTGTCATTGAACCCTCTGTTGGTTTTGTCATTGGTCTGCTCGTGGCAAGCCGCCCGATGTATCAAAATAACAATCCTTTCAACCTGCCAGCCATATGTAGCATCAGCCACAAAAAGGCATGATTCTGCTTGGGGCAGTCTGCTATTGGAGCTCTTGGTCGGATATCCCCGTAAATCATCTCACCGCTTTTCCTCGAGGGTGCGCCGGTTCCGCCCAAAGCAAACAGTTCGACCTATGGTTGCTGCCCCAGCCGCTGATGTCGTACTCTCCGCCGCCGCGGGCCCGCAGCGCCACGTGGTGAGGCTTGGCGGTCCTAGAGTTGAACGCAGGTTAGAAGGGTTTGCCACAAATTGCGTCCTGCTCATATGCCTCTATCAAGTGGCAGGCACAAGACACAACCTATATTCCTCCCAACCTATTTAGTGGTATGCACAGCCACAATTCCAGATCCTCGGCAACAAAGGCTGATTCAAGATGTTCATCCACCAATGTGGCTGGCCCACATAAAGTAAGCACTCAAGTATCTCTGAAGCATTGGAAGATGTCGACAGTAACAGCTTTATGTTATGTGTGTGCGAAGCCGTGAAGCAAACTCCCGCCCAAGCATGTGGCTTTGTTCTTTCTTGTTCCTTCGATCCGCAGCACATTGAAATCCTTATCGCACCTGACTCAATAAGACATGCAAATGAGTCAACATGAATATTCCGCTAAGTAACAATGAGTCACGTAGGCTCTAACTGATCACTATGCCATAAGCTAAACCTAAACAAGCCAAACCAAACCTCCCAACCAAACCAAATAGACCCCCAAGCCAACTCTAAATTCTAAGACCAGCCCAAGTCCTCCACCATTCTCGCAAAATGCATTTTGGGAACGGTGGAAGCCTCAGCCCCTAGATTCGAACTTCAAGCGAGCAGTGCCTGCAGCACTGAAAAAAATTAAAATCCATCTGCTCCGAGGCGCGGCGGATGCACGGAGGGCGCATTCGCCCCCAGGAAGCAGCGGGTCAGGGTGAAGGCCCCGAGGGCCAGCAGGCCAGACCTGTTGTCTCAAGTCCACTTTGAACATCGACTTGGCCATGGGTCAAAAGCCAACCCGGTTACCCAGTGAACATCAACCAATCCAACCACTAAAATTGGAAGCCTAAAATGGGTGGTGAATTCACCTACCCCAAATGGGATCCCATTAGTTTTGACCCACAGCCATTTCAGTGAGAATCCTGGTTGGCATCAACGATGTCAAGCTCAGTCGGCCTCAAACGACCTCAAACAGCATTGTGACGCAATGCGCTCTTGTGGTTGTAAAAGAGTTCTACGCATGACATCATGAGGCTCATTGCCCTACAATGACAACAGAACACCATACAAGGCAATTGGAATGACGGTCACCAAACTCCGACGAACTTGAAATCTTCAGATGGCTGACCGACGGACCTTTTCCCTGGTCTTTTTTCAAATGAAGTCGTGCACATGCAATGCCTCCAGAATCACCACGTGTGCGCAAGGCTGCGCTCCTTTGGATCTATGTTTCACCGCTCCAACTAGGTTGTCCCTTGCTTATCTAGGGAAACATGTTTGAGGGATACAGGAAAGGAAAGCTCATCTGTCCTTACGACTGGCCGCTCGAACACAAACTTCATTTGGGGCATTGCCTTGGACCAGACACCTGTGCTTCTAGCACCCTTCAAATTGGCCCCCTTTTCTGGCACTGAACTAACTTGGGCTTGAGGCCTTACAAGTCCTACAAGCTGGGAGTCGACGTGAGCAGCCAAGTTACACCAACAGGCGATTGGATGCGCGCGGCATGGCGAACAATTCGGCACGGGCTTGAGCTGAAAAACTGGGTCGACGTGCCAAAGGTACAGCTCACGCGATTCACGAAACATGTTGCACATGTTAGCCACTCAAGCGATCTGTTCGACACTTTTAGACATGCTGAGCGCTCCGCTGAAAGCACTACAGTGTCTATCTGTGAGGCACGACAAGCAGGGTACCTATTTGATGCAGGGCAGGTCCATTCAAACTTGACACAACAGTATTGTATGCAAAACATTTATCTTTCTGTGGTGGTTTGGATTCAGATGGTTTGCCTCCTTCCACCCCACTGCAACCCGGATTCTACTTCTTGAAGGGATCGTCTTCCATGGACGTTGGAAGTGTAGTCCCGCAAAGTTCCAACACCAACCTGGAGAGTCTGCCCGGGCACCAGGCAGGTGACGATGCCCTTGGATGCGACTTGCTCCACTGGACAGGGGTTGTGAACACCCAGGAGAGGCGCCTATGGCGGACATCGTTTGCTCGCAGGCGAAGTTACTTGCACAGAATCTTGAAATCAAAAGAAGTCATATGTCTAAACAAGACCAATACAATGAGGCGGGGTGGGTTGGGGGTAGTACCAGCACTCAGGAAGGCAGCTAAACTGTCATGAAGGATATCTAAAACGCTTCATGTATTCAAACTGCAAATCTCGATGTCATGTTTGGACAGGCATGTGAACAACACTTGCAGAAGCAAGGCTTGTCAGAACCTTCCCGGGGGTGGAGCAAAATCACAAGCTGCTACCCACAGACCAGACTTCCACGCGATGTGGTCCGTTGGCGAGCCAACAGGCAAATGTGGAAAAGTGGACTGGAATTTCAGATAAAGCGAGGCTCCCAGTCGAGGCATGCAATCGGGTTCCTTCCCACCAGGTGCAAACACAGCCCACTTTGAATGTTCAATGCGCCAAGTGTGCAGCAAAGGCTCTGCACCTGAAATTGGACGTTTTGCAAACCCAATCAGAATGAGAGGGCACTTCTTCAAGGTGCCTTTCAGAGAAGACACCAAAGGGGTCACATGACAAACCGGGCACCTGACACACCTGGCTTCAGCACCCCTGGCATGGTTGCAAAAGAAACTTTGCCTTTTTGCAGCCGAATGAAAATGAACAGAACCAACGACCAAAAACTTGCCAAGAACCGGAACATGTGTGGTGTTTTTCGCCTTGTGAAAATGCACCATCCCGTGCAATTTAGATGGTGACGGTTGGCACGAACAAATACCATACAACACCCAGGGACCCACTCGTACTGAAAAGGCAGAGGAGACCTGATTGAGACAATGGCTGTGCTGTCAGAATTGGTCACATCGGTAAAGGGTCGGCCTTAGGCTGCGGGTTTTCCAACACACCGCAAGGACGGGGTGCCCTAATACCCAGCCCCGATGGGGGAACTCTAATGGAGCACACTGTTCCTGGCAAATGGAGGTAAAACTTCACGAAGTTCCATTGAAAATCCACTCCCAACCACATAAACCACGTATGCAGCTAATATCTGGAAGTTATGTATTCGAATCTCCCATGTGGGCTCCCAGTCACTGACGGGCGTTGATGCAGGTGGGAGACCCCGTTCACAAATGTGTTTCATGCTGCAATATGCATGGTAAGGGGACTCAGCGGGGGGGGGGGGGGGGGCAGTGGTTGGAATGTAGAAACCTCACTTGATTCCTGAATGTTACGCCCAAACAACTGCTCAAACACGTGAAACAAACGCTCGCTCGCTTCACAGGAACCATTGTTTTCTCCTGCGTGAAGGGTCAGAGCTCAAAACGTGAAACAAATCCATGGGCCAGCTATGGAGTTGCAGGGTCTTGGCAGGCTCGAAACTTTCAAAGTTGCATCACGTGAGTGCTTCGTGAAAATTTGGGGCAAATGAACCATCAATTGCGATTTTCGCGCGAGGGCTGCGGAAAGAACTCCCAACCTCACTGACGTTGGCAAGTTGCAAGTACATTTGCCCTGCTTCTGCGGTTTGCGCTTGAAGTATCGACTTAGATATTCGATTGATACAGCCTATTACAGCCTAACACCAAAAAGATTCGGCTCAAGTCGACCTCCGATTCTTGGAACTGGAAAGCTGAGAATTCTTCGAAAAACCAGGCGACAGCCCTTGCAGCCCATCCGTTATGATGTGAGCCTAGGCGCACCAAGAGCCAGTTGCGCGCCATGGCTGCGTCTTTGACGCGAGAGGCCAAGAAACGAAAGAAGCTGGAGCGCGGCATGCGCGGATCGAACTGCTTGGAAGCCCAACTGCACTGCATCACTCAGGCTAGCTGTGAGCTTATTCCTGCGTCCCAACCTATCCTCAGAGGCCCACCGCCTCTGCACTCGCGGCTGGCACGCACTTTGGCTACGTCCACAGCTCCCGCGGCACTTTGGCCGGGAAAAGGTCGTCCGCGCAGCTTCGGCGCACAACCGAAGGAGTTCTTTGTTCTTCGCAAACCGGTCAAGGGTACAGCCCCGCAGGTTGTCGAAACAAGTCTGTTTTGTTTGCCGGATTTTTGTATGAAAAACACCGCTGCTGCATGTGTATGTTCAGCTTTTACTAGGGACTCCAGCAGAGAGGTTAGAATAAGGGTGCCCTTTTTCTGTAGTCTATTTTAGTATAGGGGAACCCTCCCCCAAAAAGAAACGGTAAAAGGGCACCTAGCTGGGGGACCTAGTTCATCTTCTGTCTTCTGCTTGTCGTGATCACTGGCAGTTGCGACTAACCGCCTGGAGGTACTCTTCCAGCTCCTGAATTGCTTGGCGCTCGGTGTCAAATGGGCGCGTCTCAAGATAGGGCCCTCTCAAACCGGACTCGGTTGCTTTCTGCTCCCCTGCTAAAAGTTTAACTTTTATAGTGGTTTAATGGAAAACCAATAGTTGGCAAAAAGCTCAAGTCCTAACATCCAAGCAAAATGCAACAAAGTGGATGCGTGTCCTTGATTTCCCTTTAAACTGCTCAAAACATGCACGCCCACGCAACTTCCGGGAGATTCCTGATATGGTGCCTACACACTTCCTGAGTCCGCAAGTGTGTTGCAAGTTCACCAAATGAACCAGCGCTTGGGCGAAGTTGCAAGAGGGGGATCCACACCAAATCCGACAGGCGCGCCCCAAGAAAGTGATCTGGATCGCTGGGGACAATCTGGATCCACATCCACAACGCGCACTTCCGACGAGTTGTGTCAAACCATGCTGAATCACAGTGTATCTCGAGTGGATTGGCCAAAATAAGTCGATATGTTCTGTTTACCACCTACGTGGTCTTCCGGGGAAAGCAAAAGTATAGAGCTCAATAGAGTTCAACTCAGGGAGGGAGATATTTGGTCAAGATTCTCTCCAGATTCAAGCAGCAACCTTGGCACCGAAGAAATTGCATCGCTCAGCTGGCTCTGAACACGTGAGATCTTGCCGTGCGGTTCTAGGATGAATGTTGCGGGAGACGTACCTGGAGGGTGTTGAAAGGAAGGCTTCTTCCACGATCAGATGGATTGGCAATCCCTAGTAAAACTCCAAGTCTGCGGAGTAGTCAGGTGTGCAAAGACAATTAAAACAACTGGATCTTCGACCTCGGAACCCCCCAAACAAACAACTCGGCAACCATATGCCTGGAAACCAAGTAGACATAGACGCACCCTTTTGCACAGGGGACTCCTCGTTTCCGACCTGTCCAAAATACCTCCACTTCAGAGTTTAAACTGTTGGGGTCTTGACAAAATTGGCCATAGAGAGAGAGAGAGAAAGAGAGAGAGAGAGAGAGAGAGAGAGAGAGAGAGCGAGAGAGCGAGAGAGCGAGAGCGAGAGCGAGAGCGAGCGAGCGAGAGAGAGAGAGAGAGAGAAAGAAAGAAAGAAAGAAAGAGAGAGAGAGAGAGAGATCCACTCACAACTCTTGGTCACCATCTCATTCGGCCACACCTGGTGTGCTTGCATGGGTGGGCGGGCGGGCGGGCGTGGGTGGGTAGTGGGTGGTTGCACTGTTTGTCTGTGCCCATTTTGGCCGTGTCTCGGCATCGCCCCTATCGCCCCAGCCTGGAGGCTTGGCGGGCAGCTAATATTGCGCAGGCCCATGCGTTCCGCCAGCCTCGGCTCGAGGCGACGAAGCACTTGCGTCGAAGGACATCCACACATTTCACCCGAGGCGAGGGTGCCAAACCCGATCGCACATACGACTCATGCGCAACATGCACCGAGTGCTGGCCATGGATCAAAAGCCAAATCGTACCCCCAGTGAACATCAACCAATCCCCACTAAAATAAAAAACCTAAAATGGGTGGCGAATTCACCTGCCAACCAAAATGGTATCCCATTGGTTTTGACCCACAGCCTGGTACAGCGAGAGCCTCGGAACAATCCCAGACGCTTTGAGACCACTCCTGCAATTCAAGTTGCAATGGGCTCGAGCTCCCATCGGGGAAGATGACCTGAAACCGGGCCTCGGTCAGTGTCCCATGAGTCCATGTTGCCAGATGTCAGCCATTCAGGAATGCTTTGCCATGGGTCTTTGTCAATGGATATCGACCCTCAATTGACCTGGAAGCGAATGTGGAAGGGGGTCGCACCTGGATTCTATTTGACATTGTATCTTTGATTCTCGATCAAGACTGGCAGCAACCCACGGTGCACCTTTTCCAGCGCGGGCCGGTGTGGCCTCCAGTGAATCTCCGCTGCGGACCGGCTCTGTGGCGGGCCGGCAGTGGCTCCTCGGCCGGCGAAGGCCTAGGTGCCTGTACGGGCTACTGCCCTCAGTCTTCAGCCAAATGGCTCAAGGCGCCTCTGCATCAAGGGCGTTCTCACACTCCTTGTTTTTCTTTTCGCCTTCTTCTCCTTGACCTGCTGGTTCTCTGCGGTCTGCACCAGCGAGATCACGCCATCCTTCAAGTAGTCCAGCGCCACGGTCTTATCTGCTTTCTCCTTCGTGAGGATGTCCGCCAGGTTCTGCTGCCCGTCAATCCACCTCACTTGAGCTCGTGGTCGGCGAATGGTTTCTCGCAAAAGCGCCCCTTCAATGGCCATCCGCTTGTCGGACGAAGTCGAAGTGGCGTCCTTGCGCAGATAGTCGTACACCGACTTGGCGTCCGTGACGTAGACACGTTACCGACCAGTTTCTCAAGTCCAGTTTGCCGCACAATGCCTCCTCCAACAGCACGATGGCCCAGTCTCCAGCTTCCACCGCCTCTTTCATGAAAGGTGGCTCGCCTCCGCTGCCAACGTGCTCCGGCAAACCGTCTTGGTCTGGCTGCTGTGGAAGCCGATGATGTTGGCTCTCACAGCCTCTCCATGAAGCAAACCTTTATTGGCCACCATCAGGAAGTAGCCACCCACGGATTTAAACCGCCGCTCGATGCCGTTGTGCGAAGGTGTTCCGTTTGCATGTCCGGAGTCTGCGAGGTGGACGAAGACACCGTTCTCCAAGTCCACATCGCTCCAAAACCTCCAGCGAAAATCCGCGCTCCTCCGGGCTGTCCCGATTGCGGACTTGACCTTCACCAACTCCTTCACTCTCGGGTCCTTCTTGCACCTCTGCACGCATCCGTTCTCAAATGCCAAGCAGCGCTGTTCCAGTTGTTCCTGTCTGGCACGGCTGATCGTGACCTTCTGCATGAACAGCGCGTAGTTGCGCATGGTCACGTCGATGTGCCCACAAACTCCATCCTTCACCTGCTGCCGGATTTCTCTTCCGCGAAAGGTGAAGTTGTGCTCATGGCAGGTGGCAAAGTCCAGGGCCAGTGAGGACTTCTGGAACGCTTTCTTCAAGTACTGCTCCTTGACACCGCCCGGTCGTCGACGTGTGTCACCAAAATTCCGCATAGCACTCCCTGCGGTCTCCATCTTCCATTTTCTCATCGAGTTCGGGGTTGAACTCCTCCCCCGACTCACCAGCGTACCCAGCAGGTTCCCGAAGCTTGCCCTGCTGAAACGCCACAAAGTCCAGCACCATGCTCCTCTTGATGGCACCGCAGATCGCCAGGCATAGCTCCATCGGGTAGACTGCCGCCTCTTTGGATCGGCGGTCACTGACAATGACATTGTCGGGCCACCGCGTCCAGGACCAACTCGTTGTTCGACAGCCACCCTGTTCGCTTCCTCGCCGGCTGACCTGTCTTCCCAATTTCGTAGGCGCGCTGGTCGCCATAGGTAAACGCCGTTGGCGGTGTCCAGGAGCCTCATGAGGATGCCCTCGAAGACCCAACTCAAAGCTCCTCCGGGGTTGTCCAGCAAGTAGTAGCGACCCAGCTGGTGTAGTGCATACGGGTGTTGAACATGAGGTTCCTGCCCGTCGACGATAGCAAGTCGTACCCATCCAGGATGTCCATGGCTTGGCTGCAGGTCCAACCAAATTGTGAACTCGTAGCCATCCAGGTGACCGGAAAGACGCCGGCATAGGGCTCAAAGACCACCATGTACTTGAAGTCATTCGTGCACATCTCATCAAGAAGGAGAAGGAGAGAACTCGCTGCACGGCCTTGCCCCAAGACCGGCAAGGACGGAGCCAAGAAGTGTGGCAATGCGAAGGGAGCGGGGAAGCAGAAAGGAAAGGGTCCGCGAGCCTATGCTGTCTCCAAGACCCCGACGCCAAGGTACTTCACGGTGGATTTGGATGAGACAGATGAGGCCCAAGCCTACATGGTTGGCGAGCGCGACCCCGAGAACGAGATCGTGGAGAGCGACACCGCGGATTGGCTAGTCCTGGAGGAGAGCGACGGCGACGAGTGCACAGACAAGCGGAGGAAGAAGCGATCGCCATCGCCGGCAGCTGCAAATGAGATCCTAGTGGAGCCGGACGTGGCGAAGCTCCGCCAGCTACCCCGGGTGACAACGGTGGACACCATATGGAGAGACAAGGTTCCGCCATGTCCTGACACAGAGACTATGGAGATGGAGGAGCTGAAGAGATACTGCCGTTTCTGGGGATTCAGCGACCGCGGCATCGACCGGGAGAAGATCCGCAAGCGCATCCACATGTTCCACAATGGAGTCGGAGTGCAACGAGCTGGCTTCGACCACCGCTACGTTCGCCTGGCCGAGAGAGGCAAAGACACCAAGCGGAAACCCCTGGTGGTTGAGCAGGGAACTGGGCGCCGCAAAAAAGAAGTGTCTGGTCGAGCCGTGCGAAAAGGGCAAGATGCAATGGCATCCATGTGGAGCGCAGTGAGTTCCACGAGAGCCAGGAGACTGAGGATCACGGCGGTGCGTTTCGGAGCTTTGGAGGAGGACAGTCTGGCCGGGGTTCTCCCGGCAAGCAGGAGTGAGCCCACTCCGCAAGGGCCTGGGTGGTCGTTCACGACCATCGAGGCAAGGCATGAGAATTCAGAAAGCCATCTTTCCCTTGATGTCCAAGCCGAGCTGGCGCTGCGGGCAAATCACCAACTTGGGGAAGGTGGAGAATTAGATCAGTCTCGAGTGGCCCTATATACTCGATACCGCCTGCACATCCTGCATGCACAGCACGGCATGGAGACTTGCCTACGAGCAGCACTTGCCGGAGAATTTGAGCTGCGAGGAGACCGCGAAGACGAAGATCTTCCACTTCGCCTGCTTGCATTCTTCCAGCGTGAACTCGCCCTTGAAGAAGACCCTGCTCTTCTGCAAATCCTTCAGCTTCTTCCGCTGGTCCTTTGTATCCGCGTCTCATCTTATCCATGGTGGCGAAGGCCTCATAGATCTCGTCATCGTCGGATGCACCAACATCGCTGCCGGGATCCTCATCTCATACTGAGAGCATCCAATGATGTCCGTTGGACATCGTTTCTACAAACGACGCCGTCTGATGCCCCCTGTTGCGAATGATACACTTTGGCAGCAATTCAGCCGTGATTTGGCGAGAATTCGGCCGCGATTTGGCGAGAACAGCCGCGATTTGTAGGCCTGGCTGCGTTTATGCCGTTTGCGCAAAAAGATGTCCAACGCGCGACGTTGGATTGTCTAAGTATAGCTTCCTCTTCGTAGTCCTCATCTTCCGGTGCCTCGTCCGACTCCTGCTCATCCTCGTGCTCCACCGCATGCGCGTAGTGCCGCTTGCCACGTCCTTTCCCGTAGCCACGGCCTTTGGGATGCCCTCGGTCGTCACCGCCGCCCTTCTCCTTCTCATGCAAGTCGTGAAAGCTCACCCTCAGGGCTTGCTCAATGCCAACCTTGGTGTAGTTCGAGCGGTTGGCCAGCAAGATGTTCCGGCGGGCTTCGCCCACATATGCTAAATCGTGGTCATGTATGCTACACACGTGCCAGCCAGGGAAAAATAGAGCCCTGTCGCAACAGAATATTTCTAAATGGATGTCTTTTTTGGAGGGTACCCGGTTTGAAAGGGAAACCAAAAGGAAAACCGCCATCTTGGAGCGCTCCGATTCCTACAAAGCTCAAAGCAAACGGAAACCCCAAGTGCAACGGTTCCTCACAGATCTCACAGCCTGCGGCCCCGGGCCCCATTTCGTCCATCCTCCCCTTGCCGCACCTTTCCACAGCGTGCCGCGTGGGCGCCTTTCTTGGAATCCAGCACCTCAGGGAATGAGACATGGAGACTGACCCCGAAAGTTTTTAGCCATCCCTTGCAAGTGGTTTCCTTTAAAGGGACCAAAGCGCCTGGGTTCATTCCATTTCTCATTCCCTACTTTGAGTACCTGCCACAGAAACGAAAGCAAGGATCCAAACAATTAACCTTTCCTGATGAGGCTACATGGCTTACCAATATGCAGAGAGTCAATTCTGCAACTCACTGCCCGTTCCTCATAATCCGCGCTAAACTGGCCAGTAAACCTCCCAACGCCTTCAAACGAGAAGCCGGTGATTCGCTATGCGAGCCGCAGATGCCAATCTTTCTGTCCGAAAGTATGCGTGCCGTATGCTGTTGAAAGTCATGAGAAGCTACAATGATGCAACATGCTTGGGCCCAAAAAAGGGGGCGCTTCAAAGGCATGACCGAATCAAGCGACGCTCCCAAACATGGGAACCCTGATGAGTAACTTGTTGCTTGTTCCTAGGACGTTTGAATTTAGAAACTGTGCCTCGGACACGATGAGTTATTCTCGGCGGAAATTCATTCATCTGCACCCGTTGCTCAACAAATGCGAAGCACGAAAAGCTGCCTTGCTAGCTTCCGCATTTCGGTACCCGCCATGTTTGCCATATCCTAACTCCCCACTCCGGCACTCGAGGCATCTCCTACCCAAGCGGCAACTAGGCCGTCGGGGGGGATGTCCCGCGGCTCCTGGGCAAGGTTTGGCGCCAAGAAAGCGGTTTGGCTCACTCGGACGTTTCACGTGTTCCACCCAAAGTGCTCACGGTCTGAATGTGCGTGAGGTCCTTCTTTCATCTTGTCACCCACTGTGCGCACATGTTTGCACACACAACTCCCACAACAGTGTTGACACGCTGATGAATATTGTGGTGGTGGGCAGCTGTTCCTGCCGTTAGCATGGCATGGGAGGGCTGGGGGCAAAACGTGCCTCACTCGTGGACACTGTGGACATGCCTGCTCAGAGGGTGCCACGGCAAACCGCACAACACATGCACAAGGACATGCAGGACACGGTTCGTATGTGAGCTCTGCAACTCAGCCCTGCCTTACTAGGAGCCTCAAAACCGATGAAAATGTCATACCTACCAAAAAAACACGATGTTTCTTGGGAAAACACAATGTTTTCGGGAAACACGGCATTTTCGGCTTCAAGCATTTCCCATACATTCCTTCAACTCGTCACGGGTTTCTACGGGTTTTCTACGGGTTTCAACGGGTTTTCTACGGGTTTCTGCGGTTAGCCGCCAGGATCCCGCCACATTTTCAAAAAAACAACCTCAAAAATCATAAAAACAATCTCAAAAGATCACCTGGTCTTGTTTTGCACCAAATTCCAGCACCCCCTTCAAACTGGTTCGGTATGACCTGGCGCCAGTCTTCAGGTGCCTGTTGTTGCTGTGAAGGTACTTAAAGACTGAAGCCAGCTGCGCACCCTGGCTGTCAGGCTCATCAATGTGGTCCTTAGAATTTGAAGCATACTCAGTATAGAGCGTTGCCCTCAGTTGAAATCTTAATGGGTGATGCCTGTGTGAATTCCACTCCCGACCCTTGCCTTTGACCCTTTGCTCCTAATGATTGTTTGGCCTCCCTCAGAAGCTCATTTTTAAGGGGTTTTATCAAAAACAATGTTTTTCCTGAAAACACAATGTTTTCAGAACATCGAGAAAAAACACAATGTTTTAGTCAGGGAGGCTCTTGAAGCCCCAGGTACACATACATACAACAACTCTATCCGATCCCTGTCGGCACTCGCAACAAGACCTCCAATAAAGGTTGAGATACTTTTGATGGACGAAATCCTGCGCCACCCAAGAAACCCTGGCATGATTCGATTCCCCTGTAAATACCCAGAAACGCTGGTTTCACCCATGGTTTCTTCAGCAGAACTTCCTCCATCCGCAGAAAACCAGCTTCAGGGCCATCAGCGGCCTTTGGAATCGATGCCTATCCCGGCCCCGAGGCCCCGGGGCCCGAGAAGGACTCCTCAAGGAGGGTGACGTAGGGCAGGACCTCCAGCTCCCCGAACTCGGCGCCCGCCAGCATCTGCCGCCCGCCTACGAGATCCAACCAAGTGCGCGTGGAGCCCGTCGAAGTGCCCGGCCCGCAGAAAGGAGAAAACGAGCCAAGGGGGGCTGAAATACCTTAAACACATGTACAGGGCTCCCTATATTTAAAACACCACCCCCATCAAAAAAGACAACCACCCCCTTTCATTTGCCTGAAAGGTGATGTTTAAAACCACCGAACAGGGAAATATAGGGACCTCTGGCACATCCATAGAGGAACCAGCCGTGCACGTTGATCCCAGCTCTGTTTCGAGTGGCCTTGCAAATGTCTCATGTGACAATTAGCTCAACCTCGCGGAAGCCGCGCAGAAAAAAGAAAGAAAAAAAAACGCGAGTCGTACCTTCGGCCCTTTTCAGCTCGAAACCAGACCATTGCTCAAATGAAGCTTGGGGTCCCCTGAAAGCAAACTACCAGCTGGAGATGATGTTTATCTCGGGCTCGGACTCCATTTCCCATTCCCTTATCGCCCCTGATGTCCTCCAGTAGAGAGGTTAGAATAAGGGTACCCTTTTTTTCTGTAGTCTATTTTAGGGGAGCCCTCCCCCAAAAAAGGGGAGAGAAGGGCAGCTAGGGGGACCCATGGCGTTTGTTTCGGGCCCAGACTTCCCATCTGGCCATGGGTCAAAACCCAAATCGTACCCCCAGTGAACATCGCAATCCCCACCAAAATAGGTTCTAAAATGGGTGGTGAATTCACCAACCCCAAAATGGGATCCCATTGGTTTTGACAACCACGGCCATCTCTCGCAGCGATTTTCCAGGCCTTGGAACTTCACCAGCGCCCGATCCGTCTCCTCCACGCGGCACACCACCCCCAGAGCTCCTGCCGGCACCTCACACGAAACCCGCGCCGGAAAACTCGGCTCGGTTCGAACCTCTGGCGTTGGGATGCAAAAGGTTTTCCCGGAACCTGGGGGCAAAAGGGGTCAATTCCGAACCTTGAAATGAACCGATTTCATGGTGCGAACATTGCACATCGGATGAAATCACTCCATCTGGTTGCTGCCGGCACCTTCCCTCAAAAGAAAAGCTGTGCGCGCAGGTCTTTACGCGAAACGCTGAGGGCAGCCGGTTGCCACCCCTCCGTCAAAAAGGGCGAGTTGACTGCACATTTGAGGTCGTAAAGGGCTTTTGCAATCGCGTAGACATGTGAGAGTTCTCCTTTTCAACACTGTACAACCTCCAAACAGTCCAACAGGCTCAAAAGCTGTCGCAATGCAAAGCAACAGCTTGGAGGTATGATGTATTCTGACATACCCCCACCTTGAGTTTTGCTGCGCTCTCAGCATGATGACTCAGGGGCCCTATTTTGAAACACCCCCCGTCTAACCCCCCCCCCCCCCCTGTCTACCTCCCCCCCTCCAGATAGTCTACAACTCTTGGTATGGTAGCCAAAACCTGATCTTTGCGGCCCCCCAATAAAGATGAACAGAACCAACAAAAAACAACTGGCCAAGTAAAGTGAAGCATAGGTTGGATGTACTCTCATTTGCTGGACCACAAACCACACGGAACGTGATCTCTGCCGCCAAGCTTCGCGGCCCCGCAGCTTGCCAGCATCACGCGTCCTGCCCGCAGGAATTTGTCTGGCTGGGAAGCCAAGGATCAAATACGAGAGAGGAGAAAGATTAGGTGTGTCTCAGAATAGGGGAAGCCACAAGAATGGTGGTCTGAGGGTTTTTATCATTTTAAAAATCACACCCAAAGCGAATACCCTCAACAAAAACAACGACACGCAGAGTCGATCCTTCGACGAACGAAGTTTAACCTCACGCGGTGACTCCTTAGCAGCTGCCCCCGCGACAAGCTGGGCCCAGACCAGGGCGTCAGCGCTGGCACGGCTCGGCTCCTGGCCTGCAGCGCAAAGGGCCTCGCGGGCGCTGTTGCCACGCAACCGTCCATCAGTCATAATCAAAACACCATATAAAGAATTAAGAAGGCGGATATCCGCAGCTATGTATGGTTGAGATTCTCCCTTACTAACCTTCATCTACCCGGTTTTGATTGTGGCTCCCATGGGCCCTGGGGGGGGGGGGAAGGGGAAGGAACACCTTTGCATCTGAGGCACCTCTAGGACGAGTTGGTTGTGTTTGACCTATGTTGGTGGTACTTCAGTCGTCTGAATCATGTCCAATGGTCTTTAAACGTTGTCTTTGCCGGGCACTGGTCTCTTGGTGTGAGCTCAAACTCCCGGGTAGGGCGTCTCAATTGTTTATGCTCAGAGCATTTGTTGGACACAGCCAGGCATAGCCGAGGCTTGTATGACGTTCCTGAGCCATCCTCGTGCTCCTTGCTTCAAAGCAAAAACGCGAAAATGCCTGTCCTGTTCCGCTCATTGATGGTGTCGCTGTTTTCACCCTTATGTGTTCCCGACTTTTGAAGCACGCTTCCAGACCTTGAACCCTTGCAGGGATCCGTACACTCTACACCTGAACATTGCCTTGTACATGGCGGTGTCCTTTTATTTGGGTGGAAAAAGCCATGTTTCAAATGGGCAAAATGTATTTTTTAAGGAGCCCGGTGATTGCAAAGCATGAACATCATGAAGCAAGACACGCATCGGAGATGGAACAAAGTGCGCCGAACCTCCCTAAATTACCGTCGCTTTTGGGGGAATGTCGAGCATGAATCATGGTTCTTATTTGTTTGGGCGCACGTCCTTGCCGGCCTCAATACCAGGTCATTGTAGTCTCCTGGAAAAAGAGTTGACAGCTTTGCAACACTACTATTTGGGTGTCTCCTTTTCGGTGACCGCACAAAGTGGTTTCCCTTTGGGCTTCTTATGCAAAGCACCAAATCAGGGGGTGCCAACTCCAAAAACAAACGAGCCACGGATATCTGACTGGTGCGCCCGTGAACTGATACTCTTCGACGTTGGCCACGGTTCGTAGACCAAGCCACCAAGCAGCCCTGGTGGCAAAAAGAACTAACTGAAGACATCGGCTTGCAAGGACGTGTGCCCAGGTGCAGAAAGCCATCGGCCATGCGCAGCCTGCCATTCTCCTCGAAGCCGCGGACCACCTAAGCGCCCACACGCTTCCCACAGAAGGTATTCCACTCGAATGCACTTGCAGGGGCTGCGTTGCCAATATCTGAGAGCTTCTCAGGTCTTTGAGATCCTTTGCCTGCTAGATGCTTGTGTGTGAAGCTTGATTCGGCCCAAGCTGCAATCACAGAGTGGTCTTTTTTGTAGGAAAGTGCACAAATCCGCAACGCACTCCACTCGAGAGTCTCGTCCATAGGGTTGAGCCATACACCTCGCAGCCTAATCTGCCAAGCGTCGTCGCCCTCCTTGAAGTCGCCGGCGCCTGCAAAACGATTCGCAGTGTGCGGCTCGTCTTGGGGGACCAAGTTTTGTGGTTTTACGGGCAAACCAAAAGGAAAACTACCAGTTTGGGGTGGGGTCCCCTGCTTCAAGACACACACACACACATCAAGCAAAACAATTACTTGGTGGTCGAAGTACAAGTACATGGCTCAAGTCACGGCCAAGCTGTGACAGCGACCATCATGCTTCGATAGTTTGGCAGTACGAACTTGTTCATGAGGCGCTTCAAAGGTGCCAAGGGCATGGTCCTAAGGCAAATCCACATTTGACCCACACCCCTTCCTAAACTTACCTGCTCCCAGGCAGGAATGCCCCCCCTAATATGCACCCGACTTGTGTGCTTTCGACCCAAAACTGCGCACCTTCCCTCGCGAGAGGTGTGCAGCTCATCGGCTCGGAGAACTTGCAGATGCTGGGGTAGTCCTGCTTGGCGCGGCGACGCCAGGCACAGCCGTTGAGCAAGTACCTCAGACGGAAAGAAACAAATCCCGCGGATCCACCTCCTGTGCTCTGCATTGGCGAAGCAGTTTGCTTGGACTCAAAAACACCTCCACACCTGGGGAGTACCCTAGATGCTTTCTGGCCAAGGCAGAAATGCTTCAAACCCGCCTGGTGATGAAGATCCTTCCCCGGTTCCCAAGCAAAACGTCAGTTCCCAACTTTGGGGTGGCCCCCTTGGGGCCCGGGGCCAAGCCAACCACCGCCAGAGGCGCGACTTCTCCACCGCGCAGCGCGCCAGCTCGCAAACCGTCAGCACCGTTGGCGCCCGGCCCTCAAACCTCATGCGCGTGCTTCCCGTCTCTTACCCGGGAATAAGATACCGTGGATGGACAGATTCACACTGAGAGGCCATTGTTTGTTGATATCTACACGGGGATCATCATTTCAGGGTTTCTTAGGTAGTCTGTGGCGCAGTGCATTTTTTGGAATCGAAAGAACACGTCTGCGGACTTTAGGCGCGTTGACTCGCTGTCGCTGTGGTAATTGAACATCGAACGTGAACCCTATGCGGACTGTGTGGGTTGGATAGCTCTCGCTTTGGCGCTGCGAAGACTGCAAAGCCCTCTTCAGACTTTGGGCAGGTCGGATCGCTCTGGCTGTTGTGTGGTGCGAGCTTTAGACACTTTGGGCGTGTCGAACCGTGGCGCGGTGCGAATTTGGTGAACCTTCTGCAGACTTCGGGCGTCTAAATGAAATCGACATGTCAACCCTCTGCGCACCTGAGGTGGCTAGGATCGCTCTCGCTGCGGCGCGGTGCAAAAAAAAGACATCGACATCGAAGGACAGGACCTGCAAAGGTTGCCTCGCAAGAGATCTTGTTGAGAGCGCTCTTTACAGATTCTAGACAGAGAGCTCTTACGTATGCAGGATCCTCTCATCGATCTTCCACACAAATCTTGTCAAGAGATCCTCTCCAGACATTCTGCGCGCAGATCTTGCCAAGAGATGCTATCCCGAAATCTTGTCGAGATCCTGAAAAAATCCTCCCAAGGTTTCAAGACATCCTGCGCTGGTTCTTCACAGAGATCCTCTCAACAGATCTTGTGCAGGACCTGCGAAGATTTCATGTCAGGAGATCTTGTCGAGTATGCACTCTACAGATCCTGAAGAGAGAACTTGTACAGGGTTATGTTGCCAATCCTGCACACAGATTGCCCAGATATTTTATCAACACATCCTATCCACACATCCTGCAAAGATTCTTCCACGGAGATCTTGCCCAGAACGTTCTACAGATACATTCGTAGAATTTTATCGCACAGAAATCTTGTGCGGAACCTCTTTCCAGACAGCTTCTATGGGAGCTTTCAGAAGGCTTCTGTTTGAAGAGCACACGCAAGACCTTCCATAAAACCCTGTGGGGTCATTTCAGCAGATCCTGTGCAAGAGCCAGTGAGCATTATCATGGCTACTTTCATGCCACTTGCCGGAATAATGCGTTTTGTGGAAGATTCCTAAAATCATCTCTGCCAGCATGTGTTTCTTGACTGTGAGCAGGCCTCGCTAGACATTGGGTTGCTGCACTGAGCATCCACGCATGGACTGACATGAGGAATAAGTCCACAATCTTTGAAGCAACGCCGACAAGTGCAGGATTGCTTGCAACAGGCGTCTTAGCTTAAGGGAATCCAAAAAAGCGCGGTTTCCTTTTGGTTTTCCTTCGAAATAAGCCGACAAGGGTGTCGTCGACCCTCAGGTCAGCCTCCCAAGCCCGTTCCCACAGCCGCCCGACGTGCCCGAGCGGCTGCACGGTCACTTCTGCTCCGTAGCCCAGCAAAGAGCCTTGCAAGCCTGGTTCGAAAAGCGCGAAATGGATTTCGTCCATCAACACAAATGGAATCCCCGTCGAAATCCCCTCTTTTGGGGAGGGGAGGGCTGTTTTCCCGACTGTTTTTAACTCCAAAGAATTCCCAGGAAAACTGCAAAGCGAATCAAAACCCCGACAGAATTCAGCACCTGCCACGAATCAATACGTGATGTTGGCAGTTGCTCAGTGTGTGGTGCATTCCTCCATCGAGCAGGTGCAGCCCGCTCTCTGCTTTGTCAAGCATCGCTTCTATCATAGTAAGGGGTTCCTTGTGGGTAAGAAGCTGACACTGTTGATCTTCGCCTGTCAAACACTTTGCTGATTTCAGAATGGCTCTCGCCGCAGCATAGGTGCAAGCTGAGATCATCAAGCACAACATACGGGGAACAGCCATGTCCTTGCAGGTTACAGGTCGGTGGTACAACTGTTTGAATGTCGGGATGGAGATACGACAAGCCAAAGAGCTGCATGCGGAAAAGAGAGGGAAAGAAAAAACACTATATAAAATATTATATATACACACACACGTGCGAGAGTGCAACGAAACGATCGCTGGCGATTACCTTAGATACCTCGATGTTGTATACCAAACAAAGCGTCACAGCATGGGCAGGGCATTCACAGCCACCTGTGCTTTTGTGTGTGTGTTAACCTTGAGCCGCCCATACGCGGCGTGGAACTTTGAACATGTGGCTGTGAGGAACCCGCCTTTTTCCAAGTGTTCGCCAGAATCGGTGGTAAAGTTCTCCTTGACCACCACCTGCGTGCCACTCATGTCGCTTGGGCCAGGTTTTCCCGAGGCTCTACTTGGCTGCCTCTAGCTACTGTGGTCCCAGCTCCAAATATTCCGCAATGGCCACACACCCCGCCCCTGCCAGCAGTCTGACGTCCCCCAAATATTGCAAGACATCCACCAGCCTGCCTAAAATATCGACTTCGCCAAACTGCGCGGATCCGCTCGGGGCGCCTGGGTACCCAATGAGGCGGCTACCAGCGCCTCCTTTGCTTCCAATTCTTTCAGCCGCTCAGGCACGGACGTGCCCAGCACATCCACCAGGCGCCTAACGCGTCACACCAAAGGCGTCACACCAAAGGCGCCGGTTTGCGCACAACCAGAAAAAGGGGCTGCATGGGAAACTGCCTGAAAATAGCACTTCGAGATTCTGTCTACATCTGGGTGTTGGCAAACCGAAACCCACAGGGTGGGTTGTTTCCCATCCGTGTTCTGCATTGGAAGCGAGAGAGCAGGAATTTCGGAATGCGCGGTTGTATACTACTTAAAGAAGAAACAAGTTGATTTCCTTACCGCCAGAGTACCCTGCCTCCTGAGGCTAGCGTAAACCACTTGGGTCAAACGAGTACTCCTCCCAAACTGGAAATATCAGAGTCGCCCTTCATAGGCGGAATCCCCCGTTTTGCCCCCAGATAGGTGCTCAGGGCTGGAACTGGAAGGCGCAGGTGATTGGACAGGTCAGCTCATTGCACCTGTGCGATAGGAGCCTCAAGGGTCACAGCGAGTTGCTAGTCCTCCCATCAACCATTGGTTTAGCCAGACAGGACTTTGGGACTTCAAACTCGCCATGTTTGTTTGGCATGCTTTGTGCCAGCTTTGCACAGAAAGCGCCGTGGGTTCTGCGCCGTGGACGGGAGGCTGAGCCCCCAGTGCCTACCGATGGCCGAGCCTCCAAGCCAGCCCAAACTCATCTCAAGCCAATGAGCTGTCCTCGTTTCTGAGCCAGTTGGACGGTAAGTTGGGTTTGTTGTGAGGTTCGCTGGATGGTCTAAAATCACATCCATCTGCCGAAAACTTAGTAATGTCAGGATCATGCTTTGCATGGGAAGCTTGACTCTGCAGAAAGCCAGACTTAGAGATATCTTCAGTCCGGCCGGAAAAGCCAAAGACAACAAGTCACACAAATTTAGGTTTGGCCTACGACAAGCAGATTTTGGCAAGGTAGCTATGGGCTATGGGCCGTCGACATCGGATTCAACCGACTGACCGACTGGCCATGCGGCCGGGCGACCAGGCAAGGAGATTAGACCGACCAACCGGCCCGGTGACCCGAGACCCTGCCAAGGCTGGCCCTCTTAGCTTGGTGCGATAGGTAGGGAATGAGAAATGGAATGAACCCAGGAATTGCCCCCCTTCAAGGAAACCACAACATCTAGTTTTATAAGTATCATTCCATTTTTTTTCCCCCTGCATCTCTCGCACTCACAAGTTCGCTCCCAACCAGCAAAACGGGACTCGCCTGGCCACGTCCTTGTGACCCTTTTGAAGAGCCAGCTGCAGGGGCGACTGCTGCTGGTGGTCCGGCTCTTGCAGCTGCTCCTCCTGGGTGTGGGACGAAAATAGGTGCCCAAAATGGAACCCTGGTAAATGGAAACATGGGCTAAAACCTGCGTTCTCCTGGTGGTTTCATTTTGACCCATACCCCAGCTGCATAACAAACTCAAGCTGAGAACCTTCCGCGCGCGCCGAAAAAACCGATCCGCTTCCCTTCGGTGGCCTCTGAGTCGAATTGGGTTTGGTGGGCCGGTTTCAAGGGGTTCAAATCTCGTCCATTAGATGCAGCTGATGCACCCCCGTATGGCAGCATCACTACACGACGGAGCGCAGTTAGATTCCCAATAAACAAACAGCGCGCAGTATATCCATGTGTATATATATATAGTGTGTTCCTGTATATTTCTATGCTTCGAATCTTCAAACCCTTTCATTCCAAGACGAATATCTACAGACAATTTGACCGAGACAGAATCCACAGCAAGGATTCTTGTGCATCTGTCCAATCTTTCCGGCTGTTCAGGTAGCTGAGAAGGGGTCCCTTTCAGCTCTTCTGCGTAGGGTCCAAAATCAATACGGGTGTGTATTTTCTTGAGAGTACCCCCTTTTGGTGACACACTTGTGATTCATCACCATGTTCCAAGGAACATGCAGCCAGGGTCGGGCTAAACGCCTTCATGGGTTAGGCTGCTTCAGGAAAATTAAGCGTAGTCAAGCATTTCAAGTCCGGTAAGCATTTTCTACAGGGAGCTGCCACAGGCAACTTCATTCGCCATTCCGGGATGAAGATATCACACGCTATGAATGACACTCGAACACGTGTTCTTGGCGGTTGGGGAATGGCCACACAGTAGCTCAAGGACTATGCCATGCCAACAAATGTATGGACGTGTGCCCTTTAAGGGAACCCCCCAGGCCCAGAATGGTGGTGCTTCTTTTGGCTTCCCATTACAACCAAATGAAAGGAGATCCCGGCTTTGACCAAATGGATACTTTGAAGTCACCAGAAGGCCTGCTGATCCACTGCGGCGATTCTTGATTCCACTCCAAACCAGGCACCCAAAGACCAGAACCTTGACGGGCGATGCTCAAAAGTCGCCGTACTTCGCAACACCTGTTGCGAGATGGTCAAAATCTCCCTGTGTGGGTTGTCCGGTGGCACCCTATTGCCTAGTCTGCTTGACCACGCCCGGCAAGCAACCAAGCAACCTGGTGACAACCCACCACAAGCAACCCCCTGTGCCCGAGGCGCCGAACACTCCAGCTTCTCCAGCATGAACTTTGCCAGGATGCTCGTCACCTGACAAGGCAAGCTCGGCCGACTTGGCCAAACGGCCCCAAAGACCCGTTTGCATCGAAGCGTCTTGCTTTCTGTCTGCAAAATGCGCCGCAAGCTCAGAAAGCGGTATATCATTGCTCGCTGAGATTGGCTGTGAGGGTTTGCTACCGTGTTGTAAATGTGTTGTTCCATCGGCATACGCATAACCTTCGATGATCAGACATATCATCATATCACGTTCACGATTGCAGTGCCAAGCACGTTAGCTGCAAAGACACGTCAAAGGATGCTCACAGGCAGGGAGCGGAGTCTTTTCCCTCTGCTACAGCTCAACGACCGTGGATGGACAAACTCCACGCGGGATGGATGACGCCCTCTGACTGGGATAAACCACCCACCGACTTTTGCGGATTCTGTCCATCCACAAAAGAGGCTTGTCCCAAAATGGGGGAACCCACATGCCTGGTTTCCTCTTGGCTTCCCAAAAAAAAACAGCTCCAAAACGGAGAAAATGAAAACAAAACTCAGACCAGACGCACCCAACAGGCACCCGCGACAGATCTTCGTGCGGCGCCTGTGCGAAGCCGTTTCGCGCGGCCAGATGCAGCGGCAGGCGCCCGTCCGCATCCTTCATCAGCAGCGGAACCGGGGGCCTCGGACGGCCGCAGAATTGGGCGGTAAAGCTTGATGCGGTGTTTTTTTTTAGAAAACAATCCCTTGGTTTTAAACAGAGTTTATCACTACTGGACTTTTTTTTCCAGGGGTCTTAACTTAACCAAGTGGAAGATTGGCTTTTTAGGTTTTCAATAGGGTTTAGGGTTCGCGCGCCTGCTTTCACAAGTTTAGGGTTTAGGGATAAACCACTTTGGAGGTGGTTCAATACTGTGGATGGACCAAATCCATTTCGCACCACTTTGAAACCATAGGATACCACTGTTCGTTGGCATTTACACGGGAATCATCATTTCAAGGTTTCTTAGGTGGTGCAGGATTTTGTCCATCCACAGTAGGGAACCACCTCCGAAGTGGTTGGCTTTTACATGAATCCCCACAATAGGGGGTTTTGTGGGGATTTTGTGGGGATTCAGGTTCCATATTGAAAAACATGGCCAAAAGCATGCGAGGCAACCCGGTTGTCGTAACACGCAGTTGGCAGAAAACTCGGAACAGGAGTTGAAGATGTACACATGCGAGGAGTCTGCGTATTCCTCAGGGTTGTGAACCACCTTTCAGGATACTTTGGCGTGGCAACAAATTCTTCTGATAAAAAAAAAAAAAACACGGTGTATGTGGAAGCAACACCACACAAAACTACTCTCATGGGTCCCGGGAGTTGATCGTGTCAAGAGTCCTCTCCGAGTTTGATCCTCCGATTGGCCAGCAGCCCTTTCTCACAGGCGGGGGTAACAGTAGACCACCAATCCCCACGCGAATTGCGCAACGCCTCCACAGAAAATCGGGCAAAGTAGCTGGACAGTGTTTCCTTCGCAGAACCTCTGCCAAATGGCTCGGCTGCGACGTATGCTGCAGGCATCCAACTATTTATTGCTTCAATATAATGGATGCCGACTTCAAATCGGAGAACTGTGTGAAACATACAGCATGCGCATGAATGAACCAGCAGCATGAGTTGAAGTTTACAAAGTGAGATGATGGTGCTGCTGCGGACGCGCCAAAAACTTGCGCATCCCGCCGCCGCTGCCGCCGACAACATGTCTTTTGCGTTTTTGTTCCGAAACGTGAGCAACAGACCTACTTCTTCCTGTGAGATTCTCATAAAACAGGCACAGTGCGGAGGTTCGCGGCTCACAAGGGCCGGAGTTTCCTCTCTGTGCCATCTGGCTGTGGTTGTCAAAACCGTTTTGGTATCCCATTTTGGTTGGGATTGGTGCATTCACCGCCCATTTTAGGCTTCCTATTTTAGTGGTTGGATTGAATCGGATGTTCGCTGGGGGTTTCCGGGCTTTGGCTTTTGCCCCATGGCCATCTGACTGCCAAACACCGGCGAGCCGCGGGGGCTCCTCGTCAGGCGCCGGCTGTTTGCTGGAAGGCATGTGCCATCCTCGGGCTGGGCCGGGCTTTGCTGCTCCATGCCATGGGTCAAAAACCGAAAACTAATCCTAGTTTCATTTTATGGCTTAGTTTCATTCTTATATGGCAAATTGATCCTTATGCCTTGTGCCAAATGGGTATGGGCCAAAATGAAACCACCAGGAAATGGACCGCACGTTAAATCGTACATGTTTCCATTTACCAGGGCAGCCGATCTTGGGTACAAATTGTTGACAGCCATGTGGCCATGGGTCAAAAGCCCAAAACCTGGAAACCCCCAGTGAACCTCCGATTCAATCCAACCACTAAAATAGGTTCTAAGATGGGTGGCCATGTGGCCATGGGTCAAAATGAAACCAGGGACCGCAGGTTTTAGTTCATGTCTCCATTTACCAGGGCAACCCATCTTGGGTACAGATTTTTGACCCACAGCCATGTGGCCATGGGTCAAAAGCCCAAAAACTGGAAACCCCCAGTGAACATCCGATTCAATCCAACCACTGAAAAAGACGACTAAGATGGGTGGTGAATGCACCTACCAACCAAAATGGGATCCCAAAACGGTTTTGACGACCACAGCCATGTCGGTCTGATCTCTGTTGCCTCTCTGCGTATCAAGCACAGCATGTGTGTTCCTGGAAGGAGTCACGTATTCTTGCACTGCCAAAGACCTAGAGCAAACAACTCAACTGTGATCTGTCCCTCCTTTCGCCACCTTTGTTGGCAAGCCAACATGAGGCACTCACGTTGATGCACCAGGAATATGTTCTACACCGTTCCTCAGTTGTGTCCGTACAAAAAATGGTTTCTTTGCGCAAACTGGGCACCCTTGACACATTGCACAACATTCAGGGTCCACATTGCTTAGCTTGTTGCCACTCCACACAGCAAGCGAGAGAGAGACACAGACACAAAACCAAAAGAGGCAGAGAGAGGGAGAGAGAGGGAGACACACACACACACACACACCCACCCACCCACCCACCCACCCACCCACCCACCCACGCACGCACGCACGCACGCACGCACGCACGCACGCACGCACGCACATCCCGCTAAGATCTACTAAGTTTTCGAGGTTCTCCAAATCTAAAGGGCCGCTTGCAAAAACTCCACGTCTTCGTCCAGAAACTCAACCCCGCCCCCCCCCCCCCCCCTCAAAAAAAAAACAAGGAGGCTGAGGCGGGCCGCTGGCGTTGAAGGCCTCACCATCACCAAGGAAGTTACTCAGAATATCTCGAACCTGGCGGGTGCATGTGCGAAGATCCCAAGCCCCGGATCAAGGGATGGGGAGGCAGCAGACATGCCTGGGCTGCCCTCAGATCCCCTGCTAAAAGTGTAACTTTTAGCGGGTTGTTCCATTTAACCGCTAAAGCAACTAAAAGCGGCCAAAAAGCCAAGGAACGTTTGGGAGAAATGGAAACTACCAAGAAACCAACTAAAGGCAACTAAAAAGCTAAGTTGAGATCGGATGGTGTTCGAGAACCAGATGCCGTAGATCTGATCAACTCCGTGAGATGAGCCACAGGTTTCAAGTCGATGATTGCGGTTTGCTGCGTTTGCTTGCAAGAAGATAGGTCTTGTGGAGACGGGAGGAAGCAGCACCTCACAGTCAGTAGCCGCCCTTGAATTCAAAGAAAACCATGATGGGGCAGGAAGGATGGTGCTTGAAACATCAGTGGGAGTTCAGAAAATGGCAGCGGCTCAAAGCTGCCCAGCTCGGGCCACTTGGGTTGCTAAGCCTGTTGGCTTAGGAGAGCTGCATCACCGGTGACTGGTGAATTCATTGAGAAACAGCCAGCTTTTCGGGCCTGAGGCACTCTTGAAATCCGAGCGTGGTGATTTGGCTGGATCCTACTCGGCCTGCAACTAAAAATGGGATTTGACAACGGCGCTTCCCTTTGGGACAACCCGAAGCCGCGAAGCCCAGGGTCCTTTTCGACTGAAATGAACCGCCTCCCTTGAAAAGGGTTTCTACACTACCAGGGGGGCTGCTTATTTCTCCCACAAACAGTGGAAAAGGCAAACCATGCCGAATTTCTGAAGCCGCTCATGGACAAATCAAACACAAGCACGCATCTCTCGCCGATTCGTGGCCTGAAGTTCGGACCCCGACATCCCAACCATCTCACCCATAGCTGGCGCGAGAGATGCAGGGAACGATAAAATTGGAATGGCCCTTATGAACCCATCCAACTCGTGGTTTCCTTGAACTAGGTCCGCCAGTAGAGAGGATAGAATAAGGGTACCATTTTTTCTGTAGTCTATTTTTGTAGAGGAATCCTCCCGACAAAAAAAGTTGGTGAGAAAGGGCACCTAGCTGGCGGACCTAGCTAAGGGAATCCACTGGGTTCATTCCATTTCTCATTCCCCACGTATCGCAGAGGCAACAACTCAGTTGTTCACTGACCCTGGAAAAAAAGGGAACCCTTTTTGGGGAAGACCATTTTTAGTTGGGCCACCCAAAAAGAAGTTGGAAAAAGAATTGGTGCCACTGAAGAGCTGCACAATGCTCACTTTCATGGGTGCTGGGTGTCTCCCATGGGCATAGCTTCACTTCGCATCACTTTTTGCGCCACTGAACTGAGACAAAAACTCCCCGGCCAGCTCGTGGAAGCCCTTCTTGGCTGCCAGGTGCAGCGCCGTGCGCTGCTGAGCCTCGAGGCACGCAGAGTGCTGAGAAAGGCTTTTGGGAGTTCGGTGCTTCTTTTTTTTTGGGGCGGCGGGGGGGGATGAGATGGTATTTTCTTCATATTTTTGTTGGGGGTGGGGTGTGATGTTCGTTTGTATTTGTTCTTGTGTGTGTGTGCTTTTGAAGGGGGGGAGATGATGTTATTTTCTTCATTTTTTGTTGGGGGAGGGGGTGATGTTCCTTTTTGTGGCGGGTGATGTTTGTTTATCTATTCATTTACGTTTTCGAGGGGGTTGTTGTTCTCTGCAAGCCCTGTTGGCGCTCACCAAAAACGAGCAGCCAATGAGGATTGCTTTTGATGGGCCAGGCAGAGATAATCATACCGAGGCTATCCTTGAACATAAGGTTTGGACGATCGAACCTAAAGTCGCTCTTGATACTGTAGTTGGAAACGTATGACGAGGCCGCTCCCCATGAGTTGTGGCTTGCTCGGACAAGCGAATTGCCAAAATGACGTTGTCCCTTCCCCACATTTACTTCACTGATACCTCCCAGTCAAGCTGCGATATTAGGTCTTTTGGAGGTGGGCGGGAAAACCACTGAACTTGGACAGCCCGGTGTGCATTGGGGCGTGCATCGACCCAGGGTGTAGTCGACTTGCTGCAACCTTCACGTTCTCAGGCTAAGGTGGTTGCAGGTGAATAAAACCTGCTAAACAAATATGCAACTTACCCGCATTCAACTTAACACATGTGGCGGCCCAAAGCAAAGAAGCCCGTGCTACGCAGAAGTTCGTCTTGGAGGGTCATTCCACTCCTAGCTCGCATATGTGACGCGCATGTATCAGGTTCAGGTTTATGTGCCGGCAGTGACTGTAGTGTTCCCGCTTCTTTGTGAATACAACAGCTTAGTAGGGATGGTTTTGGAGTTGAACCGCTCGGCCGGAGCAACATTTCGCAGACGCAGACGCAGACCCCGCTTTCGCAGGGAATAGGGAGCCCCCCGGGCCCCACTTGCCCAATTAGCTTTGACTCGAACTCAGGCGGCGATCCAAACATATTGGCTTCATGGGTATAGCTGTCTTTCCAACAGATCTCTCAAAAGCAGAAAACCCCTACAAATGAGTTTCCTTTGAATCCCTCAAGTCTACCCAAAAGACACACACACACACACGCACACGCACACGCCCGGGCGCGTGCACACACACACAGACACACTGGTTTCAGGGGCCTGTTTTGAGACACCCGTACACCCGTGGCCTTCTCTTGCCAAGCTGCATCCACCGTGCACTGGCTGAGGATGTTCATCTGGCCGTCTTTGCTGCGGCCGCGCATCATGTATCGGTCATGGAAGATCCTGCCCGTGCAAGGGAAGAAAAGACAAAACTGTAAAGATAATGATGACGATAACAATAATAACAATAATAATTAGAATAATAATAATTAGAATAATAATAATAATAGTAATAATAATAATAATAAATAATAAATAATAATAATAATGATAATAATTATGATAATAACAATAATAATAATGATAATAATGATAATAATAATAATGATGATGATGATGATGATAATAATTAATAATAATAATAATAATAATAATAATAATAATAATAATAATAATAATAATAATAATAATAATAATAATAATAATAATAATGATAATAATAAAAAATGACACTAACAAAAATAAAATAAAAAAATATATTTAAAAAAAGACCCTTCAACCATAGAACACCCCCCCTTTCGACCTGGATATACCCACAATCTTGGGGTGGGGAGGAATTCCACCCCCAAGATGACAATCAAACCTGTGCGGTCCTTGCTCCCAACCACTGCAATAAGTCATCCACGGTTACTAATGATGTTCCTGTGAGTGCCCCCCCTCCCCAATGTTTCGCAGACCTTTGGAGAGAAGCCCCAAAGGCTCAACATAGTGACCCTTGTCTCTTTTTTGCTGACAATCCTCTGCAGGGTGTGCACAATATGTTGCACGAATCCTGCCGTCAACGTCCATCTGTGTAAGTCCCAACCACTCAGCTCCCCCACTGTGGGACCAACTCAGCGCAACAAAGCAACGCTTCCCCATTTAGGGCCACAGTGCCCGGCAGATTTATGGAGACAGGGAGTATTGTCCGAATTTCGCTTCGAACGGCGATGAACCCAGCTGTCCCCAAACTGGCAATGTGCTGGTTTGGAGGCTAGAGAGCTTTCAGTTTGGGTTTAGCAACTACTGGGGTTGTGCGCCCCAACCGCAAGCTGATTGCAGTTCATTGGATCCGAGAAGCAAATAACAACCTGCTTCTTGAGGGAAGGTCCCGAGATCTCCGCTGCCAATGGGCAAAGCTACATCGCAGCGGCTGTCTAACGCCATGTGGGTATGGGTCAAAATTAAACCACCAGGGGAGCGCAGGTTTTGGCCCATGTTTCCATTTGCCAGGATTCCACTTTGGGTACATAGTTTTGCCCCACAGCCACGTCGAATCCTGGGACTTTGTTCCATCCTGCCAGCTGCGCCATTTCTCCCCGGCTTGCCAGCTTCCCCTTTCCCAGGCCCAGCGCACCCGGCGCCGAATTTCATAGACTGCAGGACTCACCTCCTCCATAGACCGCAGGCTCTACGTCACTAACTATAGTTGAACCTCCCAAACTTTCATCATATCAATGTTGAACAAATATATCAGAGAATTAGAATCCACGACTTTGAATATTCACATTTTATTTTTTAGTATTCACCCCCCCCCCCGCCCCCCCCGCCCCCCCCGCCCCCCCCCCCGCGGGCGTTCGGCGGACACGCCGGCCGCGGCTTCGCGGCGTCGCGGCTTCGAAGCCGCGCGCCTGGTGTGGCCCCGCAGGGCCGCGGCGTGCCAGGCGGTGCGGCCCAGGCCGTCCCGCGCGAAGAAGTCCAGGCCCTCGGTGCGAAAGGTCTCCAGGCCTCGGGACGCAGAAAAATTCTGGGGCTCTTTACACCTTTGGCCCTGAAGCCTGTTTTTTTTTTGTGTTTCTTTTTGTTGGGGGGGGGGTTGGGAACCCCAACCTGCAACCCGTTTTTGCTTTGGGGGGGCTGTTTTTTCTTTTGGGAACCCCACCCCACCTCACCCAAACCCCCAACTAGAAACTTCGATGGCGAGGGGCGGTTCCACTGCGCCAGCAGGTGCACCGGCCGCCGGCCCTGCACCTTCGCCACAGCCTGGAGGTCGCAGCTGTGCTCCGCCAAGGACAGCACCAGCTGACCGGCGCAAAGCACGCGCGAAGCGGAGGCGATCCCATGGGATCTCCTATTACTCGGTTGCTTTCTGCTCCCCTGCAAAAAGTTTAACTTTTGGTGGTTTAATACGGAAAACCCATTAGTTGGCAAAAAGTGAAAGTCCTAACATCCAAGCAAAATGCACCAAAGATTAGACTGCCATGGACTCTCATGGAAATCCCATCTCCCATTAACCCATGGGCTCGCATGGACTCCCATCTCCCATAAGGCGCCGGTGGTTTTCTCTTGGGACGCATGGGAATAGACTTGAGGTCTCCCGTCCATTGACCCCGAGCCAGGACATCTCGCCTTCTGGTTGCCAAAGCGAGCTGCCAGGTGAATGGGCTGCCAGCCATCCTGACGTCCCAAAAACGAGAGAGCCTCCACTAGGTCCTCCAGTAGAGAGGTTGGAATAAGGGTACGCTTTTTTCTGTAGTCTATCTTAGCTGGGGAACCCTCCCCCAAAAAAGGTAAAAGGGCACTGGGGGACCTAGTCCAACTTCTGGCCTTTGAAGGGAGTGCACAAGGAAAGTCGTCCTGGAGGCCTCCAACATCGATCCAAAAATTTACGAGGCAGAGGGACTCGGGCCTACGAGAAAGCCTCGCATGTCTCCAGAACACGGAAGCCAGACCACACCAGGTGATAATCAACCAACTGAGCTTAAGTCAGGCACCAACTGTTGCGCACCGCGGCAACAAGCAGACGCTTGCGACGGAGGAGACATACTCCACCAGCATTCTGAATGACCAACACCCAGGCTCTTGTGGACAGCTCGAAAGCCGCAATGTTATTGGGGAATGAGCAAAGATGATTTCCCTTGCCACGGCCTCGTTGGATTTCAGTGATTGGCCTGAAGCGGTGGATCGGGGAGAAAAGCGGCCGATCATGTATCAGCCTGGTGTCGATCAATATGAATAAACAATCTCAACAGTTGACAGCTCAACAGAACAAATGGCTTCAGGTGCAAGGTGCCAGAGAACACCGTCACCCGCCACGCGCATTGATCAATGCTCGACACCGGCGGAGTGACTCGTTTGTGGCATAAGGTGAGGTTGGAAGACCATGCTAGGAAAAAGACTTCGAGAACCGGTGCTTTCCAAAAGGCCGCAAGAAATTCTCGGCTGCAAGCCCAAGAGCATCCTTCCATTTGGGGATTCGGCCCCAGGAAAAAGAAAAAAGGTATGTCCAGTAGCGATGAATTCCTTTTAAAACCAACAAGGGAAAACAAACACATAAACAAAAAAAAAAAAACGTGCTCTTAAGCAAATGGAGGTCTCCAAGGAAGCCGCAGGAGTCCTTCTGCGGCAGGTTGGCATCGCACCTCTCACCAAAAGTCTTGGCCAGTTGTGGCGGGGACCCAACTTGGCTGCCGCAACGACCCCTCCGCAAAAAGCGAACCAGACTTTCCGTGGGCTTAGTTCGGAAAACCCCACTTGATTTCAACCAAAAAGTCAACGTCTAAAGATCCAACCCAATAGCAGACAAGCCAAAATAGTGAGTTTCATGTTGGTTGGCCATCAAAACCTCCAAAAGGGATACCCTCAAAGAAAGACACACCCCGGTTCGCCAGGGCATTTGTCGAGAAGCCAATGCAGGAATTCTCTTCAATCGATCTCTACCGGGTTTATTTGCTGTCGGCCAGGTCAAAAGCCGCATGTACCCGACCACCTTTTGCCTGCATGATCCCGGGTGAACTTCGTGCGAGCAAAAACGACTTGCTCAGCAGGGATCCTTACATTATACACCTGAACATTGCCTTGTAAATGGTGGTTTCCCTTGATTTTGGTGGAAATAAACATGTTTCAAATGGTTGCAAAATGTATCTTTCAAGGAGCCCCCCAAAGGAGCCAATGGCGATAGGTGCTGTTAGATCGGGTCCCTCCCTGCCACTCGCCGCGTGTGGGCCATGCTGCATCAAGCTCATTGGGCAAAAAACCCGCGCGCGCCACTGCGCTGTTCTAATGATGGATTCTAGTAGTGACAACTTTGCTTCGGCCAGGTCTCTCTTCGGGGACCGATAAAGGGTGTGGACCAGGGAAACAACTCGATAGATGTCACAAAATGCCAAGTCCCTATGGTTGTTTGGGCAAATGATTGGGAGATGCGTGCTTCCAATGCTGGGTTTCCACATGCTTCTCTTTTCTGGTCGGCTTCACGTCTTGTCACTGATTGTTTGTCTAGCGCGGCTGCATGGAGATGGCATTTGAGAAGAAGGACTAACAGATCACACCGCTCGACATCCTCCCCAGGCACTGTGACTTTTGGTCAAAACTGGGCACCCTTTGGGGTGGCTGAATGTGTTCAGGTTTGCATACAAAAGTCGCCGACAATTTCCGGATGTGCCACGTTTGGGGCGTGGGGAGCATTCATGTTCTAAAAAGTTGGAAAGATTAAAAGACCGACCAAGACACATACCATGCCCATTTGGGTCATCACAATATGGGCGTGGGAGCCACGAAATGGAGCCTGGACTCCCTTTAGTGCCCCTGAAAGAAAAAGCGCCAAAAGAGAACCAACTCCAAAACCGCCACGGCACCTGGGTATAAATTTCATTTGGGATACTTTGGCGCTGTGTCCACCGAGTGTTCCCTGAAAACATCATGGCCATCGACAAAATGGTGGGTCTTTGTGATGGAACCCCCTTTTCTGTCTCAAAATGTCAAGGGAAAAGAACAAAGTGATCACACACGTCTCCTCCTACACACCAAGGATTCGACCTCTGGCCCTGACAGATCCGACAAATCAGCGCAAACGCGGCCGCCGCCTCAGTCGTAGCAGCTCCAGCGCTGCCTGCTCCGACTGTGCGGCGCAGGCCGCGTGCAGTGCGGTGCGCCCGTGGCGCGTGGTGGCGGAGACCAAGGAAGGCGCAAGCGCGGCGAGGCGAAACGCCGCCTGGATGGGAGGAAAACACAGGCGGGAAGCTGAGGTTCTGCTCAACGGAAAACGTGTTTTGGGGGTAGGGTGTCCTAAAGTCTAAGTGGAAGACAGGGGGAAGCAGGAGAGAAGAGGAGAGGAGAGGACGCGTGGCGTGGGTTAGGAAGGGCCTAGGGTAGTAGGGCACCTTTGTTTGCGTGAGGGAATCGACCGGTCCCTACATGGAGGACGGCAAACATTTCTGAGAAAGCATTGCCGTGGTGCTCAAAGCGTGCCGGCGAACAGCAAGGGGGCTGTACGTCTGAGACAATGACAAAAAAGCAACAGTCGCATTCATCCTATCTGCAAATTTTACATAATTCCAAAAGCTGAATTAAGGGATCCTCAAGTAACGGACCTTTATCAGGGTGAGCTTGTTGCTATACCCCCAGGGCAGATCCTATGCCTGCGCATTCGTCCTAGCGCCATTGAAACTATATCCGGCACAATAGCACAATCTTGTTGACCGCCTGAAATGGCCGAACATATGGACTCTTCGTGGAACCCTCGTTTCCTTCTGGACCGTCTTTGGTGCTTGGCCCAACCAAAGAGCACCAACACACTTCAGTTGCAAGAGAGGGCGACTGCATGGCTTCCAGCTACCAAGCACTGCCTGGCAGTTGTTGTGCTTCGCAGCCCAGTGCAGCAAAGTCATCCCATCCTGCCGTGCTGTCGCTCGCTCGCTCGCTGCATGCCTGGTTCACTCATGCCGTCAGGTCCGGGTTGAATGCGTTCAAAAATTTGAACTGACTCCTGGAAGAGACCACAAACATAGACGGCTTGTCTGAGCTCGTACACTCCCACTACAGATGCCATAGTAGAGTGAGACATGCTATCTCTCAAAGCACCTTACTCTAGCCCTCCCCAATCATATTTATTTTTGCAGCGGAGCCAATTCACGTGAACTGGCTACTGAGGCTCCGCGCACATTTCGGAACCTTACTAACAAACAACAATTGAAAGAGACAGGCTTACGCAGGTTTTATCTTTGGCTCCATTTACCAAGCTGCCATTTTGGTACATGTTTTTGCGCCACTCTCAATTTCCTCCTGAGCCACAAGTCCACAGGCTTCAAGCCGGACATCTCACCTATTGTACTTCAAGGGGTCTTGATGCAAGGTCATGAAAATATTTGAGTCCTATGTTGCTCTTCTGATGTCTTTGCCGTTGTCAGCTCAATACCCAGGGCCTGAATCTAAGCAAAATTGTCCTGCCCACAGGCTGTTTCCAGTCCGAGATGCGCAGTACCCGACGGTCAGTGTATTGTTGGGAGCTCCAGAGAGTCGTGCAGGCAGGAGTTGCATAAAGTCCCCGCTATGGTCACCCAAGCATGTGCCATTGCAAACATCCAAACCGGGATATTGTCCAGTGGTGTCAGAGAACTGCACCGGCCCAGATGCTGTCACCACCTAGGTTTATGCTTGCAATCTCGCCAGCCAATGAATTGGTCTTCGTTCCTGAGCAGTCAGGGTTTTCCACAGCATGTGACAGAGTATCTGCGACTCCCGTCAACGGCTCACATCGCCGGATCCATTCACTCGGATGTGGATGTCAGCCCACAGGCCGAAGTGTTCAAACTCAGCCAGGCCAGCCAGAATTCGTTTGCTGGCGAGGCATCTTAGATGGCAAAAACCACCCGGATTCCGTCGAGCGCGTCTTGTTTCAAGGCTGACTGCACCTCCCCCCACCCCCACCGCCTTCTCCGCTAAGCTGACATCCACCTAAGGCCGCGAAACCTCACGAAGCCTATGCACGGCAACACTGTGTTTTCCACATAGCCAAGCATCGACCGACCAAACTGCGATAAGGATGATAAGGCCAAGAAAGAAACAAAAAGACACGGGCCAATATCCGTTGGTCAAGAAACAACAAGAACACGGGCCAAGAAATGCTTCGGGAATCAAGCCGCAAGCCCTGCGCACCTTGTGCTCCAGGATGGTGAAGACTGTCTCGAAGTGGCCACGCCTATCCCAGCACCCCGGATGACAGACGATTCTGCGCGGTTGAAAGATGTTGAAGGAACAAAGGAAATGCATTCGCCGCGCCTCTTAATGAGTTCTTGCCAGCTTGGTCCGTAATTATGTCGCTCCCCACTCACTTGGGCAGTGCTGACAATCCATTTGGAGTGGATGGATGTTCAAACCCAGGGCTGGTATATGTATACGGCTTGGGCGGATCCGTGCATGCTTACTTTTTGGCTGACTGGCTGGCTGGCTGGCTTGCGAGAAACAATTTTCCTAAAACATCAAAACTCCTGGACTGAAAACAAGGACTGACATGACACAAGACTCACCATCAATACTGTGGATGGACGTAATCCTGCACCACTTGAAGACCATGGGACACCATGATTTATTGGCATTTACAGGGGAATCGAATCATTCCTAGGTTTCTTAGGTGGTGTGAAATGGATTTCGTCCATCCACAGTATCATACGGGCGATGCCCTGATCCTTGAAAAGTGGGCCCAGTTGATCAGTCCGCCGCACACTCACGATAAAAGAACCGTGAGCAGCAGTTTCTGCCCAAAAGCCAAAAGTCACTAGTGCCTGTTGTTGTTTTTGTTGTTTCTTCTTTCTTTCTTTTTTGGGGGGGAGGGAGGGGGTGCACAGGGGGTTGGGGGTGAAGGGGGGAACCAACTTGATTGCTTGGTTTTCAAGGGACACCACAAGGAAAAAAAGGCTTTGAGACACACCCATGCTGTCCCACCGCATCTGGCCATATCACCGGCCTGGCTGCTGCGAACACGGGGGCCACGCCGTTGAGATCCGCGAGCATTGCATCCGCCTTGGCCGCCAGCAGCAGCTCAGCGGCACCCCGGTTGCCGCGCTGCGCCTTGGCCATTAGGGGAACAGGGGCTGACTGCCGTGTCCTTGCAGACCTCTTGGTAGCTCTAGCTCCCTGATTGATGGTGAACCCCGGATGAATAAACCCCTGGTTGATTTTTTTGGGGGGGTGTCTCCTTTTAAGTTCAGACCACGTTTGGAGGGAACACCCCCTTAAACATGGGACGGGCTTTAAAAATCCTGTGTCAACATTAGAAGCAAATTTGGATAGCCCCCAGCCACGGAGGCTGCCTTGAAACAGCTAGCTGAGCCCGCGCGCACTCAAGCGGCTGCCAACAGGCCAACCCGCGCGTATCGGTCGAATCCGTGAGCTCGGATCCAATGGTCATCTTGGCTGATGGATTTGGCAACCTGCATCATCCACCCTGGATGATTGGCAGTCGCTTATTCACTCTGTTTGCAGAAGTCTTCTCAATATCGAACACATTTGGAAAGTCGTTCTGAAGATAGCTTCTCAAGTTTGGTAGCTGGCACTTCTTTCACCTGACCAAATCGACGCATGCCAGGCTTTGTGTATAGAGAGACAATCGAGGCAAGAGGGGAAGGTCATTCGGGTTCCAAACAATCGTCTGCAAATCCGGCTGACTTGACCGGCCGACCGACCGACCCACCGACCGACTGACTGACTGCAGGACGCATGAAGGCTGGCAGGCAGGCTGGCAGGCAGGCTGGCAAGCCGACTGACTGCTGGTCTGTGCATGACTGGCGCGACTCTCAATCCATGGCGGAGTTCGTTCAGTGGTAGGTTAAAGGGAACCAATCCCCAGTGTCTGACGACCAGAAACCGTCAAAAAATATAAAATAAGCTCAGGTGATATCGCCAACAGCATGCGGCGCTCCCCCCCCCTGACAGCCCTCGTAGAACTTCGTGGAACGCTGGTGGAACCCTGGTGGAACCCTGGTGGAACCCTGGTGGAACCCTGGTGGAACTTTGGTGGAACCCTGGTGGAACCCTGGTGGAACCTGGTGGAACCTTACCTCAGCGCCGCCCCGGACCACCCCGGAGCCTATCTGGGCTGAGACCCCACAGCTTTCAACTGTTGGGGAAAAATGAGCCGAGTCCAATCTCGCCACCCCTCCAGCTTGGCCGAGCCGAGAGGCGGCAAGATACAGCGCCGTGCGCCCGTGGCTGCAGCACAACCCAAGGTCGCTCTGAAGCTCCAAGAGCTTCCTTGGCTCGTGGGATTCACAAGGAAAACTCCAAGTCAATGAGATGCTTAAGTGGCTTCGGCCGCCAACCTCTTGTCCCCCCCTTGCAAGTGTCTTAACTTCAGCCATGTCGACTCTCAAAGGCGAAAGTCAGGCAGAGTGAGGTGACAATGTGTCGCAGGTCATCAGGTTGGCCATGCCCCTTTGAACAACTACCCTTCCACCAATTCACGTGGAACCTGACAGGGGTTCCCTTCAAAAGGAAAATGGTTTTCCAAGAACCCACTGGCAGGTTCCATGTTGATTGATGGGAGCGTATCTGGTTTTGATAAGAAATTCCCACTTTGGGGTAAACGACAAAAATCCCCCCAAATAGCGTGTTTCGGATGTGGGAAACCCTCCGATCTGGCCTATCGCCATTCCAGGCCAAAGACTCGATGTAGAACTTGCCAACCCATGCGTACGCAAGCGCAAACAGGCAAACAGGGCGATTAGGTTGGCCCTTTCAAGTTTGGACATGCTCTCTTGGGGCTTGGCATTGGGCCAAGCCCTTTCTGCGTGGGCCCCAGGTGGTCTCTACCCAATTGATTGCCGAGCTGCGCCACAACTCCGATCCGTCCCCATTGCGCCGCCAAGTGCAGAGGTGTCTTCCCTCGAACCTGCCGACGCTGTGGTTCTCAGGAAAGCTGGGGGCAGCTTGTTGGCAGTATACATGTCACATGAATCGAACTCAATTTGCCTCCCTTGGGCAGCACAGATCAGCATGTGTTTAAAAGAAAGAAAAGAAGCACGTTAAATGATCTCCGCCATGGTTGCCACTGATCCCCCCCACAAGAAAACAACATCCGGTCCCTCCCCGGTTAACCCTCCGAAGAAAGGTGTTGCTATCCTGAACAAATAGAGCAAGAGAATCGATGCAGAGTTCGAAGGACAATGACAAGCCGGGAGTATCACGGCATGGCTGCCATCTAACGCTTGCGTAGATGCCTCTAGGGCGATGGGGTGTCAAACCGTAAGTTCATTGCCACAAAGGCCACCATCAACCACGCAGACCCTTAGAGTCTTAAAGAAACCAACCCAGACATCCATGGAAGAAACACATCAAACAAAAGCATTGGCCCAACCAGCGAAAGCAACAAGCAGCAACCAGGACTTCCATTTGCTTCTTCGCCGCCTGGCAAAAACAAATAAGAGGAAACATGTCCAGTAGTGAATTCGATTCCCTTTAAAAACCGACCAGAAGAAAAAAACACATGGTTTTCTTTTCAGCAAATGGCGGAAGGAGCCAAGCCCCACCTCCCACCGAAACCGGAACCATTTTCAGTCCGAGTCCGAGCGACTCTGAGGCCCAGGCGTCAGTGGCTGAGAGCGAGGAAGGCGGCGCTGCCAGGTCCTGAGGAAATCAAGCTCAGTAAAAATAAGCCCAGTGCTATCCCCAACAGCCCTGGAACCTCTCCTGGAACCCTCCGGAAGCCTCCTGGAACCCTCCGGAAGCCTCCTGGAACCCTCCCTAAAAGCTTCCCCAAACCCCACAGCCTATCTGGGCAGAGACCCCATAGCTTCCAGCTGTTGGGGAAAAAAGCACACATTCAGCTCCACCGCTATGTGGGTGTGGTTTTTAGGGTACCCAGATTTTGGTTGATGTTGAGGGGAAGACAAAGGAAGAAAGACAAACCCATGTCACAGAATCCCTGAAAGGGCCATCCACCGCCCTGCTTCCCAAACCCTGTCAACATCCCGCCTCGATGAGCGTAGTCTCCACATCAAAGCAGGCAGCCACGTGCAGGCACCCCCGCCCGTTCTTCAGATCCTTGGGCATACGGACCGTTTGACAGGCTGGCGTAAAAAAAAAAAAAAAACGGCCCAAGGCGACTAAGTTTCAAAGAATTCCGCCGGTGAGTTTCGTTTTTGTGGGGTCACGGAAAGGAGATCTTATGCGCTCCTTCTTGCAAACAGTCGCCGAAAATTGGGGATGCCTTGAATGATGTGCAGTCGGTACTGTCTGGGGGCTTGGCAATGTTTGAGCACGCCAACGGTGGGTACGGTCAAGGTGAACGCTTGGTCCAGTGTGGCTGCACCCGCCGAACCTTCGGACTGCACACATGTGTATCCTCGCACCACAGGACCCACTGTACACCTCCCCAACCGCACGGCAGACCGTACTCCATACCTTTCGCTTGAGCGAGAACGATTCTCTAAGGGGAGAGATGAGGCTAGGGGAAGGAAAAAAAACATGCGGGTGTGCCTTTTTTTTACGAGACCCCCAAAAATGGTGGTTGTCATCATGGTTTCCCTTTAAAACCCACAAAGAAGCCACAAACTCAAGGATGCCGCTTCATGAGATAGTTCATCTTCTGTTCACTGTTGATAGCTTTTCACGATGCTTGCATTTGGCTTCTGAGCACATGCCTTTCGCTTTACCCTCCTTGCATCATGGATAAGTCAAGCGTCTCCGGTGTTGTACTCCCAAAACACTGCTGGATCTGTTCTGAGATTTTCTCAGGAGCTGGCTGAGCTTAAAAGTGCTGAGGCCCAAAGTTTCCATCACCAAGACTCGGAGTTGAGCTGGCTGCTGGCCGCACATGTCAGAGTTGTTTGGCGCCTTCGCAGCTCAGATTTTTCATTGTCCGCTGAAACCCCGTGTGTGTTGTCTCTCAAAGTTGGATCTCTCCCCGAAAAAATAAGACGAGACCTCCGGGCGATTTCGGAGCGTCGGCAAACTCGCGGCCTCGAGCCGAGCTGCCCCCGGCAAATCCGCGTCGCGGCGCATCAGTTTGCGGCTGCACTCGGCATGGCAGCGCCTGACGGGCGCTCCAAAACGAGTTCGAAGTCCCTCCAAAGGGTTGGTTTCGGAGTTCGGGTTGGTGTCCTTTTGACACCCTTCCAAAAAGACGCCGGGCAACCTCCAGTTTTGACGCACAGCCACCTGCAGGCAAAGCAGATCTTTTTCGGGCAGCGTGGAATCCCATCATGCTCACGCAATGAACGTGGCTGAGCTATGAAGTAAACTGATTCAGATTTACACACCACAGCCAACCTCGTTCTCCATCCATGCAATACACTCAGTTTTGTTGCAGTGCGAGAATGGCCAAAACGACAATCCATATACTACACGAGAGTTTCTACTCCCGGACAATTGTAATTACTCCCCAAGGAAAGTAGGAAGTATGACTGCAAGCAGCTTTGTGCACAACAGAGGTGCTCCATCTTGGCTCATTGCCAACAAGTAATCTAGTGCTACCTTCCACTTTTTTCCAGGGATCCTTCTTTCTAGAAAACCTCCGGAATCCCAGGAAAACGGCCGGTTCTCGGGAAAAAAAAATGGTTGCAAAAAATGGGGAATCAACCCTTAGAAGTAAGCAAACATCCCCTGAACAGAGCATGGCAGACTTGCAGCCGCTTTCCAAAAAGCCTCTGGAGCTTGAATGGTGCGGAGGAGAGGCTCGCTCAATGAAGGAGACCTATTGCTGCGGTTGCCAACAGTGGCAATCATACTGTGGATGGTTGCGAAATCCATTTCGCACCACTTGGGAACCATGGTTAAAACCATTGTTTGCTGTTTTTTTTAAAGGGGAATCGAAGCATTCCAGAGCTTCTTAGGTGGTGCCTAAGATAATTTTGTCCATCCACGGTATGTATGTGGGGAGTCACTCGAAAGAGGCAAATACACGCAGGACCGCAAGCGAGCCGTTTGGCACGATCACAAGTAGCAGTTGGCAAGGCTAAATGGACGACGTTCACTGTGCCAACATGCTAGATTTTGGTTGCTTCCGAAACTTCTGCTTCAAAGGATGGAGTGATCCAAAAAGTGACATGACTATTCCACGCAAGGTCCCATGTTTGGACTACCCCAAAGTAGACTTCAACCCAGGGTGGTTGATTTCCCCACAAAATTGGAACCCCCTAAGTCTCTACGTCTCCCTTTGCGCAGCCCCGAAAAAAAATGGGAAGCCCTGACTGACTCCTCTGAAGCGTTCCGCCCACATCATCCGACGCCTCAGGGTCCAGTGGAAGGCGGTCCAGCCCGAGTTGTCCCGTGCCTCTGCTGGGCACCCAGCATCCTCGGCGTGGCGTGGGCCCCGGGGGCCCCGGGGGCCCTCTTCACTTGGCTGCTAGACCCTGTGCAAAAAGCTTGTATCTTTTTGTGCAAAAAGCTTGTAACTTTTTGTGGGTTTAGTAAAAACCCCTTGACTGCCCAAGAAGTGAAAGTCTACAGATCCAACCCACTAGCAGTCAAGTTCAGAAGTACTTGCCGAGTGCAGACCTTGTGCATTTTTCGCAATTCATACTGTGAATGGTTGCGATATCCATGTCGCGCCACGAATTGTTCACCATGGTTGAAACCAATGGTTGTTGGCATTTGCAAAATCAATCGCATCATTCCAGGGTTTCGTAAATGGTGCCTAAGAGGATTTCGCAACCATCCACAGTAGCTAAGAGCTATGTCGCCCTTGAAGAACGAGCGTAGGATCCAAGAAGTGGATTTGCAGCAACTTGGTAGTGTCTTCAAGAAATGTGCCCGTACCTTCTGCAGAAACATCCAAGTACTTGACTCATTGATGACATAAAAGGATACTGGCAGTTACCTTCCCTACTTCGTCAACTTTCTGCAGCTGTGTGAGCTTTCCCATATTGCACTGCCACAGCTCACATTGCAATAAGCCGCAATAAGCCGCAATAAGCCTTGAAGCGTTTGGCGAGTGATGGGCCCCAGGTGCTGGTCTCATTCCACAAAAATAACTGCATTCCCAAGAGCACACTTGAAGCGCACCAAGTCCACCCAGACCGAAATCGAACCTAAGCCCATCACAGCCAACCCGGACCAACACAAACGATTGGTTTTCAAGGAAAGCAAAAGGAACGCCACTAAATTGCGGGTCTCCTAAGAATGGCACAATTCAAATGAAAATGGTCTACGCAGAACCATGCTTCAAGAATTTAGAAGGCGGATATCCGCAGCTATTTCTGGTTGGGATCGTCCCTTACTAACCTTCATCTACCCAGGGTTTGGCTCAAATTCCTCCCCAGCCGCCTTTCCAACGACCCCCAGTCGGAGGCGCCATCAGCTGCTCTGCCACTCCAGAATGACCGTTCAGCGCTGCCCAGTGTAGAGGCGTGCGTCCAAAGCTGGCGCAGACGGGGAGCTTGCCAATGACTTCTCCAAAGCCACGCATTCACTCAGAGGCTCAGTGGATGTCCATGGCAAAAACTGGGCATCCTTTGTTTGGTTGGTTAAGTTTAAAGGGAACCCTTCCAAAAATTACACCAGCAGAGACCCCAAACAGTTGAGGGCTGACGGGCGAGCACAAACATGCCAACAGCTTGTGGCTTTCTGCGCTTCAACACGGATGAATCAAAATGATGCAGTCGTGAACCTGGCGCGCGTTGCGTTGCTGCACGTGTGTTGCTGGCATGCTTCGCGCTTCAGCACCGCGCCAGAACTGAGGTTGGGCAAGCGCGCGCGATGGCGGGCGAGCGCGCGCGCGTGAACGCAAGTGTGGCCGCGCAAGCACGCAGTCACATGGGCAGTTCAAACACACATGTCCAATTCAGACACACATGTGTGTACACGTGGAACACACATACGTATACGACTGAAACAGTATACATTCACCTGCGGCACACGCATAAATGTGTTGAGCTGGAAAACAAACATGTGCTTCTTGGAAAGCACACACACACATGTGCAAACGTGGAACGCACATATGTGTTCACTTACGACACGCTAATGCGTTCACGTGGAACACACATGTGTGTTCACTTGGAACACAATGAAACGCGTGTCCAATTCAGACACACATGTGTGTACACGTGGAACACACATGCGTTCACCTGGAACACAAAGACGCGCAATTAAAGCACACATGTGTGTACGCGTGGGACACACATATGTATACCACTGGAACACAAACATGTGTCCACCTGGAACACCGCGTGTGCGATTAAAGCACACATGTGTGTACATGTGGAACACACATATGCGCACACGTGAGCAAACATAAATGCTCACCTAAATCGCACACACATGCGCGCACCTCGAAAACAATCATGCGTTTTCTGGAGCGCATACATGTGCACACCTGGAGAGCAAATATGTCGTCAGATGCCAAAAAAAGTTCATCTAGCACATACTAATGTGTTCACGTGAAACACACATCTGTTCACCTGGAACACAAACACGTGTCCAATTGGAACACACATGTGCGTACACGTGGAACACACATATGTGCACACGTGAACACGCATATGTGCACACGTGAACACTCACATATATGTGCACCCGGAACACACACCCGTGTGCTCATCTGATAACAACCATGTGTTCTCCTGGAACACAAACACGTGTCCAATTGGAACACGCATGTGTGTACACGTGAACACACATATGTGTACACGTGGGAGACGCAAATGCGCACACGTGAACACACACACATGTGCACACGTGGAACACACACATGTGTACTGCACATGTGAACACACACATTTATGCGCGCGCGGAAAACACAGACACACACGAGTGTTCATCTGATAACAAACACGTGGTCTCCTGGAACACAACCGTGTGTCTAATTGGAACACAACCGTGTGTACACGTGAACACACATATGTGTACACGTGAACACACACATATTTATATATATATATATGCGCACCCGGAACACACACACACGTGCGTTCATCTGAAAACAAACATGTATTCACCTGAAACACAAACACGTGTCCAATTGGAACAAACATGTGTGGACACATGAACTCACAAATGTGTACATGTGGAACACACATATGTGTGCAAATGAACACACATACATGCGCACGCGGAGCAGACACACACACACACACACGCGTTCATCTGATAACAAACATGTGTCCTCCTGGAACACAAACACGTGTCCAGTTGGAACGCACATGTGTGCACGCGCGAACACACAATGTGTGCCGTGAACACACATACAAAAAAGTGCACGCGGAGCAGACACACACACACGTGTTCATCTGATAACAAACATGTGTTCTCCTGGAACACAACCGTGTGTCTAATTGGAACACAGACGTGTGTACACGTGAACACACATATGTGTACACGTGAACACACACATATATACGCGCACCCGGAACACACACACACACGAGTGTTCATCTGAAAACAAACATGTGTTCACCTGGAACACAAACACGTGTCCATTGGAACACACATGTGTGTACACGTGAACACACATATGTGTACACGTGGGAGACGCAAATGCGCACACGTGAACACACACATGTGCACACGTGCAACACACACATGTGTACTGCACATGTGAACACACACATTTATGCGCGCGCGGAAAACACAGACACACACGAGTGTTCATCTGATAACAAACACGTGTTCTCCTGGAACACAACCGTGTGTCTAATTGGAACACAGACGTGTGTACACGTGAACACACATATGTGTACACGTGAACACAGCACACGTGGAACACACACATGTGTACTGCACATGTGAACACACACATTTATGCGCGCGCGGAAAACACAGACACACACGAGTGTTCATCTGATAACAAACACGTGTTCTCCTGGAACACAACCGTGTGTCTAATTGGAACACAGACGTGTGTACACGTGAACACACATATGTGTACACGTGAACACACACACATATATATGCGCACCCGGAACACACACACACACGTGCGTTCATCTGAAAACAAACATGTATTCACCTGAAACACAAACACGTGTCCAATTGGAACACACATGTGTGGACACGTGAACACACAAATGTGTGCACGTGGAACACACATATGTGTGCAAATGAACACACACACATGCGCATGCGGAGCAGACACACACACACACGTGTTCATCTGATAACAAACATGTGTCCTCCTGGAACACAAACACGTGTCCAGTTGGAACGCACATGTGCGCACGCGTGAACACACAATGTGTGCACGTGAACACACATACAAAAAAAGTGCACGCGGAGCAGACACACACGCACGTGTTCATCTGATAACAAACATGTGTTCTCCTGGAACACATACACGTGTCTGATAAGAACACACATGTGTGTACACGTGAACACACATATGTGTACACGTGCAACACGCATATGTGCGCACGTGAACGCACATATGCGTACATGTGGAACACACATATGTGCACACGCGAACACACACACACACATATATATATATGCGCGCCCAGAACACGCACACACACACACATGCGTACACCTGGAACACATATGTGTGTATGTCTGGAAAGCACATTTCTGTTCACCTGCAACACACATATGTGTTCACCTGGAACCCATATATGCGCTCACTTGGAACAGGCATTTGTGTTCACGTGCGACACTGGTGCAGACCTGGATCACACAAGCATGTTTAACCAGAACAAACTTCTGTGTTGACTTGTAACACACATATGTGTACACATGGAACACACGTGTGTGCACATGTGGAGAAACATGTGCAACACAAATGTGCAACACACATGCGTTCACCTGGACAACAAAAATGTGTTCACATGGAATTTACATTTCCTGCACGCCTGGGCGACACATAAATCAAGTTCCCGAAGCCGGCTGTGAGGCGCTATTCCATGGGGCTCTGCCTTGAACAACGCTTGTGTTTTATATGCGTGTTCCAAGTAGGAAAATAGTGTTCGTGTACGATCAATCTAGCTTTTTTGCAACACATTGCTAGCGCGCGAGCCTGCTGCTGCTGCTGCTGCTACTACTGCTAGTACTATCAGTATCGGATGCGTCTCCAGCAGTTACAGGCTTCAGCTTAGCAAAAGCTTTCCGGCGCATTGCGCTTCTTTCTCGCTTAGCTGCACAGTGTCTTTCGTATCGATTGCTAAAGTGCTTTGATCGTATTGTGGCAACTCTTCGTATCGATTCAGTAAAGCATTTGCTTTCGCAGGGAAATACGCAACCCAATTCTTCCGTATGCTCGGTACAAGGCATCCCTGCCGTCTTGCCTCAGCCGTTGTTTCTCCCCTTTGTCCAGCAAATCGCACTCCATGATAATTGCATGCGAGGAGAGCGGAAGCAAATTTGGATTGAAGCGTAACTGGGAACCGGTCACAGCTGACCACTGCGCTAGCGCCTTGCTAGCGCGCGGCTAGCGCGGGTTCGCCGTATTTTTTGGAGTCACGGCGACCATCTGTGTGGATTTGACAAATTAAGGCCACGTAAGATGAAGGTAAACGTGCGGGCTGGCTTCAAGTACTAAGTAAGAACTGCAACATTACACCCTTGAAAGCCACGCAAAGCCCATCGCGGCAACCCACGCGCCAACTCTTGGAAACCAAGATCACCGAAGACCCTAGCGCAAACCAAGCGCCATCCTAGCGCCTCCAGTGGGGAGCGGGCAATCCATTGGTATTTGCAGGACTCCGCTTTGTGTGAATGAAAAACTGCACAAAGTGACTGCGACGGTGGCCTCTGTAGACTAAACCCCCTTACTAGGAATTTTGACCGGATCGCATATGTGTTTTATCAGAACAATCGCATGCTTTCACCTGGAACACAAACATGTGCTGACGTGGAACACACTCATGTGGTCACATGCAAAAAGTGCGTGTTCACTTGGAACGCGCCGATGTGGTCAGCTGGAACACACCAAGAACACACAATCATTTACTTGAAGCACTCGTACGTGCGTCCGCAGCATGCTGCCTGTGGCTTGATCAAGCGCACGCGCGCGCTCAAACACACGTTTCTGAGCCTCAAACACACATGCGTGCCCGCGGAATACACCGCGAATGACCAGGGAGCCGTGCCAGGCATCCAGGCTGGGGGACAACAAGAAGGAGACAAAGGGAGACAAATGAACCCGTCCGCCCGGAGAGCCGTGCCAGACATCCAAGCTGGGAGACAAGTCCGCCGGGAGAGCCGGGACAACCCCAGGTGCCAAGAGCACCACTGGGTATCTCGGCGTAGGTTCGTTGAACATCATCAAAGAATCGATAGACGATTTAACTCCAGCGTGATTCACGTTTGTTTCACCGGGGGGTTAACAGAGCCTTCTCGTAGCTGAAGCCGTGCACCGCAGCGCACCGCTCTCGTCAGCTCGGGACTCCAAATGCGAGCAAGGACAGAGAGAGGCCGCAACTGATAACGAGGCACTGAACGAACAGACAGGGTGTAGCCAACGATAGACAAGGAAGACGACCCACCACGAGCCCAAGCGAAATCGAAGTCCAGATGAAGGGCAGACAGAGGACCCTGTCCCCAACATCCACAAGACAAGGAATGACCGAAGCCAGGGCCGAAGCCGAAGGCAAACCAGACCCTGCCAAAAGGACAGAACCGCGGGAAGTGAAGGAAACCGCGGAGCGTGAGTGCCACACATCCAGGCTGGGAGACAACGGGAGACAAATGAATCCGTCCACTCAAGAGGCATCCAGGCTGGGAGACAACGGGAGACAAATAAAGGGAGACAAATAAAGGGAGACAAAGGGAGACAAGTGAATCTGTCCGCCTGGAGAGCCGTGCCAGACATCCAGGCTGGGAGACAACGGGAGACAAATGAAGGGAAACAAAGCCCAGAGAGCCGTGCCAGACAAATGAAGGGAGACAAAGGGAGACAAATGAAGGGGACAAAGGGAGACACATGAACCCGTCCACCCAGAGAGCCGTGCCAGATCCAGGCTGGGAGACAACGGGAGACAAATGAAGGGAGACAAAGGGAGACAAATGAACCCGAGCCGCGCCAGGCATCCAGGCTGGGAGACAAATGAAGGGAGACAAAGGGAGACAAATGAACCCGTCCACCCAGAGAGCCGTGCCAGGCATCCAGGCTGGGAGACAACGGGAGACAAATGACAAAGGGAGACAAATGAACCCGTCCACCCAGACTGGATCATCCAGGCTGGGAGACAACGGGAGACAAATGAAGGGAGACAAAGGGAGACAAGTGAACCCAGGGAGACAAACGAACGCGTCCACCCAGAGAGCCGTGCCAGGCATCCAGGCGGGGAGACAACGGGAGACAAATGAAGGGAGACACAGGGAGACAAATGAACCCGTCCACCCAGAGAGCTGTGCCAGGCATCCAGGCTAGGGCTTGGCAACAGGCGAGCCACCTTAAATGAATTTAGAACCCCTCACAGTAAACTGTTTGGGGAAAAAGAAAGAAACAAGGGTACCACTGGCCAACTGTTGGTAACACACATGTTCTCTGGAAATCTTCTCGTTTCAGCGACCTGGTTTTTCAGAATGATTGCATGTTGGGCCAAGGAAAGTGCTTGAAGAAGAATTTGTTCTGTGACGAAACTTCTATGAACGTCTTCTGGGGCGATTCTGTGGTTCCATTTACTCTTTTTGCGACATTCTGAGTCAGCCACTTTAAGACCAAGCCATAGCGTCATTGGGGGGATCCCAGAAGCCCTGCAATGACGCACCCGGCAACCGGCAAGTCTTGTCTCTCGTGACTCTGAAGAATTTCTGGTCCTTCCACTTCGTGGAAAATGGGTCGTGGGTCAAATCGAGACATCTCCCGTCTGGACAGTGAATCAAGTGAATGGGAGGGAGAACTGGGAGAAGGAACTTCCAGTGCCCTAGCCTCTAAAGGGGCACCTCAGGCACTCACTCTGCCGCTGCGTGAAGTTGCAAGACTGATTTTGAGGGCGTGAAGCTGCCCCCTTGTCAAAAACCTCAACTTGGGGGGGGGGGCGATTCATGCATCATGCCACCTGGCAGATGAGAGTTGCTCCATGTCATCCGTTGAAAATAGAAGCGTGAAACCCACAATAGAGGTTGTCTGCCATGAATGGCTAACGCTAAAATATACAATGGCAAAATGTCTTCTCTGATCCTCCGCCTGTTTACCAATCATGTCACACATGCTCAGTGATGGTGTACGTTCGAAAGCCTGACACCGGAGGACAAACGGCGGGAGTTGCTTATTGGCTGCGCGCCGTGATGGTACATGATGACCGTCTTGGGCAACAAATAACAGGGTATGGGTCAAAATGAAACCACCAGGGGACCGCATGTTTTAGTCCTTGGTTCCATCTACCAGGGTCCCATTTTGGGCACCAATTTTTGACCCACAACTGGCATTCTTTCAGGTTGGCATCTCTCAGCGCCTCACAAGCCCTTCTTGCCCTGCCTGGTTGCCTTCGCAGCATCGGCACGGAGTCCTGGGGCATTGATCAGCCATCTCACCTCAAAACACTCCAACAGTGAACCACACGGATGGGACCAAACAAGGTCATCTTGTTGAAATCATCTGACCCTTTGGGCAGCAACTGGTGGTGCGCCTTGTGTAAAGTCAAATCTAGCTGGCCAACCACACCTGGAAGCATGGCAAGGCATGGGCCCGCAGATCCAGAATCCTCAACAAATTTCAGCCTTGCCCTCCTCCTTCCAGCCCAGCACGCCCACCAAACTATCCCCATCCAAAAAGCTTCATGGACGACTCCTCCTTCAAACCCCAAACGCCCCCTCCAAACCATCCCGTCCCCATCCAAACTCTTTCCTGCCCCAAACACCCCTCAAACCATTCCCATGCAAAAGCTTCACCGGCCCCAAACGCACCATCCGTATCCAACCACACCGACAACCCCAAACGCCCCACCAAAACTTCATGAACGACTCCTTCTTCCGACCGCGAACTGTAAAAGGCTTCATGGGCGACTCTTCCTTCTGCCCATCAAAAACCCTCATGGGCGACTCCCCCTTCCGGCCTCAAACTCCGCGACTCCTCTGGCCCCAAACGCCCCACCCCAAGCACCAGCTTGACGGACAACTCCCCCCGCCGGGCCCAAACACCCACCAAGCCATCCCCAACCAACTCCTCCTTCCATCCTCATCAAACCATGCCCATGCAGCTTCAAGGGCTGCGGGAAAAACTGACTTTCAAGGCAAAGTCAAGGTGGGCAGAAGCGCTTGCGTGCGAGCGCGGAGCACACCCCAAGTCATCCCCATCAGAAAGCTTCACGGACCAACCATCCCCATCTTCCCTTTTGATTAAGAACCCTGGAAAAAGAAAAAAAAGTTCAAGTAGTTCTCGATTCCTTAAAAAACCAACAGGGAAAAATAAAGACATTCTTAAGCAGATGGAAGCCATTGAAAGCTTCATGAGCGACTGCTTCCGCCCGCCAAGCCATCCCCCCCACCCGGTCCTAGCAGCACAGACACCGCCTCCGAATGCCCGAACCGCGCCGCCAGATGCAGCGGCCGCGTCTCCTGCAAGTCGCCCCCGTCCACCGCAAACACGTGGCCCAGCTCCTGCGCTGCTTGGAATCACTTCATCTGAAGCAAGTCGCGAAGGCATGAGTCAGCCACTGGTACTCAACGTATTACTCAAGGTATCGGGTTCTATGATACATAGAAATATAGATCTACATATGAGTTGTATGCAATTGCATGCAATCCGATGATTTGACTGGATCACGTAATGGGTCATACAACGGATTCAATTAGATTGACAATGGGGTGCCAATTTGAAGAAACCGCCTTAATGGATGATTCATAGCAATCATGACCGAGTATCAGCGTGATATGCTTGGATACACCAGCCAATGGCTCACTGGTGCTCAGACGCGGGTGGATGAAGCAACCACCACCAAGAGCAGGGACAACGGAGACTTGGCCATGCCAAATTCAAATGAATGATTGGGCAATCTTCCAGGAAACCTAAATCAGCCTGTAAGTCAATGCTTGACTTGCAGCCCGTGCATGCAGTTGCACACCCCTTGCATGCCCCTGTGCCAGTGCATGTTCTTGCAACTTGAATATAGAACTGTGATGAACTACATGGCTGGTTGGTGGTTTCAGCAGAATGAGAAAAGCATTGGCAAATCGGGCAACTCATCCCATTCATTGGATTCAACATGAAACATGTTTGAAACCACCGACCTCCCCCGTCTGTAAACCGCCAGACCCAAGGCACTCTGGACTTGAGTCCGCTGTGGCGCTGAGTGTCCACTTGCTACTCATTTATTTGGGCACTCATCAAGACTCCAACACAAATGCTTTCCCAGGAAGCTGATTCCCCTGTGAAGCGGTCTGAGTGGAAAATTTCATCCCAGCTCATTCGGATGCACACCTCTTGCCTCCTTCCAGGTTTTCAGGGGCACAAAACATGGGCTGGAGCGGAGTCACAGGCTTGGGGCTTGCGCCTTATGTTCAGACCCGTGCACAAGCCATGACTCATGAAATTGCAGAGTCGCACACCTGCACTACTTCAGCATCTTAACATCATGGACACTTAACCATAAATGGGACAAATAGTATTTGCAGCAGTTACAGACAAAAAAAAAACAGATTCCCATGTGAGTTTTGGTTCTTCTGCGGCACATACTGTGAATGGACAAAATCCTGCACCACTTTGAGCATGGGAAACCATTGTTTGCTGGTATTTACAGGGGAACCATCATCGCAGGGTTTCCTTGGTGGTGCCTAAGAGGATTTTGTCCATCCACACTAGTATTTGGCCTTTTGGTGTTTTTGATTCCCAAAAAACTTGGCCATGTGAGTGTGGGTCAAAAAAAAGGTACCCAAAATGGAGCCCTGGTACTGCGGTCCAATTCCTGCTGGCTTCATTTTGACCCACACCCATATCCCAAAAATCGGGGCTCATGAACAGCCACGCTGGTACCCCAACCATGTAGAGAAGGGGGGCGACTGAAGGGTAGCCCGGTTTTATGTGGGGGTCTCCCGCTTCTCTCCCGGCCTCCCCGCGCTTCTCTCCCGGTGGGTTTTCTTTTTGCCTCTCCCGCGTCCGCCGGGCAAAACTTTCGCCGACTGTCGGCCTCCAGGAGCTCGGCGTGGTTCCACTGCGCCGCCAGGTGCACGGGGCTGCGCTTCCCGGGCGCTGGCTGGGCGCAACTGCGGGCGGGGGTTGAGGTCTCAAGTCCTAATTCTGGGTAGGTGCCCCTGCCAAATACCAAAAAAAAAGCGCCATGGGCACACAAAAAGATTTTTTTCTGGCCATAGTTCCCAGTGGATATTGGGAGTACCTGCCCAGGGGCACGTGGTTTGGCCACTGGAAAAAACGGTTTGGAGGTGTGGCGAATCCGAGGATCCACCAACGCCTTGGAGATTTTAATAGGACTGAAAGACTACTGAAAAAGACATATTTTAAGAGCGAAAGACTACTAAAAAGGAAATCGCAGGGGCAGTACCGGTGAAATCCACACAAAGCGCAAACCGGCCGGGGGCCGGGAGCGGCGTCGCCGGTGTTCGCCACAAGCGCTTTGGCGTGGAACCGAAGACCTTCCGCACCACGATAACCAACAACACGACTGTGGATGGAGGCAATCCTGCCTGCTAAGAGACCATGGTTGACACCATTGTTGATTGGTATTTGCAGGAGAATCAACAGTTCAGGGTTTATTAGGTCGTGCCTAAGAGGATTTCGTTCATCCACAGTAACACGTACAAATGGTTAGAGATGGGCGCCCTTGAACTTTGATCGGAGATGGAGGGTTCTCAGGAGGCAAATGCTCGTCGTGCGACAGCCTGCAGCTTTGACTCCCGTTTTCGTCTGCCTTGCCTCGCCAAGCAGATTATAGCGATGTGCCACTGCAAATGCTGCTTATGCTCAGGGTTCTGGGATAGCATCAAAAGCACTCATAAGCCAAACGTTCTGTGGACTTCACAAAATCCACTTCGCACCACCAAATCAAGAAACCCTGGAATTACTGATTTGATTCCCCCACAAAAATACCAAGTCACCTTACGGTGTCCTTCCCATGTCTGGTTTCTGATGCTTCCCCGCAAATGCCAACCTTTGTGGTTTCACTCCCATGGCTTTCCATGAATTCCCCTGTAAATACCAGCAGTTAGGGAAAGCCATGGGGATTCCGCCCATCACGACTTTCAACGCCGAAAACAGTTGGTCCGCCCGGCCAAACCACTCGGCGACTCGGCGACTCGGCACGGCCTGGAGGCGATGGCCCTCACTGCCTCCACAGCCCCCGAGAGCACCGCCAGGTCCAAAGCGCTGTGCTGATTCTTGTCCAAGGCCTGCGGAGCTTTTTTTTTGTTTTTTTCTTCGCAACCCGAAAGCGAAAGGGAAAGCAGGAGCCTTCACTTGCATGAAATCACGTGGGATATGAAGCACCTTGTACTTCCGGATGAACTTATAATATGCATGTATGCATGTATGTATGTATACATACATGTCTTCTTTTGGCGGGTAAGCAAGACAACTGGGATCTCAAGAGATGTCAGTGGAGTGTCAAAAACGCAGACATCTGATTGGCAGAGGTGCTACGCTCGAACGGCAAGTGCCATGAGAGGAACCAATGGAGATTGGAATGGAAAGCTCCGCTCTTCGCAGGACACGACTGCATGGCCCGTCGAGAAGGGTGCGGCCCAAGCTTCGTGCAGTTGCGAGGAACTTGTAGGTCGGGCACGCTGAGCAGACCCGAAAGCCGAACATCTCAAACCTCACTTTGACCTAAACCAAAACCTAAGTCCCCCTGACCTCGCAAGCTGACAGAGTGAGGGAACTGGCTTCCGACGTCCCTTCTCGGGACCTGCAGCTCGTCCGTCTCGTAGAAGGCAATAACACTCTGCAGGAGCGCCCCATCGCCTTTTGCGCCGAGGCGACGAGAGCAAAGAAAGCTCTTTGGAGACTCAGAGAGCCTAGGGGCCATCAGACTGGTGAATCAAGTTGATATTTTTCTTCCACTCGCAAACGATGGATTGAAGAAAAAATCATCTGTGAAGCCAAAAAACGCGCAGATTCCCAACTCACAAGATCTGCTCCCCTTCCGCCCCCTACCGCCCCTACCGCCCCTACCACCCTTACCCCCCCCCCCTCCCCGCAGCGACCAATTCCGCCGCTTCCGCGCGCTTCTCCCCCGCCTGCTTCCGCGGCCCGGTGCAGCGGCAGGCGGCCCAGCCTGTCCCGCTCCCGCAGGTCCCCCCGCCGCATCTCCGCCTGCGCGAGCAACGTTGGCGGTTTACATGTCTTGGCTTTTAGGCTTTAGGCTTTTAGGTTGGTGGACAACCCTAACCCGAGTTAGGGGATGGTAGGGATGGTGGGGATGGTGGGGATGGTGGGGATGGTGGGGATGGTGGGGATGGTGGGGATGGTGGGGATGGTGGGGATGGTGGGGATGGTGGGGATGGTGGGGATGGTGGGGATGGTGGGGATGGTGGGGATGGTGATGATGGTACTCCTTGCTTGGGGACGGTCATTTTGAGGCGGGGGGCGAAAGGAGCCGCGAGGGTTTGCAGCGCCAGGTCCTTCCAACCGCTTTTTCAGGAGCCCCAGCCCTGGGAAGGTCAACCCGGGGAGGTCTGCCAAAAACCGAAGTGATCAGTTTCTTTTAGGGGGCAGGGGTATCTGTTTATTCTTTTGATTGTTTTTCCCCCGGAGGTCGGCCAAAAACCGGCCAATTGCTTTAGGAAAGGCAATTTTATGTCGGGTTTAGTTTAGGCGAAAATTGGCATTCCAGGAAAGATGAAAAGAAAGCTGATCAATGCAAGCCAGAAGACAAGCATTTTGCGGATCAATGCAAACCGGGCTTCTGCAGCACGAGCCAGGGTCTGTTTTGGAAATTGTGTGCTTCATTGCAAGCAAGAACTCCTGCTGCCAACTGGCAAGAGTACTCCACTTGACCCATTTTCTACGTCACAAATTGTCAAGCACGCACCGCGCAAAATTACAAGCACAATGGCTGGTTCCCTATTTGTTTCAACCGCTTCGCGCTCTTTTCGGGAAGTAGTTGAGCCTAGCCACCTGACCTGCAGGTAGAGAAATGTTTCTGACGACTCGTGATATTTCCACCTGTCCATGCAATAATAAGCAGAACGAACAACGCCAAAAGGACTTTTCATCCCAATCCACCGGCGGGTGCACTGGTCTTTCTCATCCACCCCCCCCCCAAAAAAAAAATGGAGCCGCGCATCTGGGTCCTTGTTTTTTGGCTGGGGCACCCTTTTCTAAGGGAGTTTTACAGGGAAACCGCAACCCAAAAAAAGTGAACCGCGGCATTTTGGGCGTCCCACCTAAAAGACGCCAATTTGGGTCCAACCTAAAACCAACAGAAATTATTTAACAAAACATAAAATAAAATAAAAACGGGGCCAAGATTGACCTCGCGACTCGGCTCCAACTCCGCGAGCCCCGCCAGAAGCTCGAAGGCGTCTCGGGTGCCCCAGCGTGCGGCCAGGTGCAGAGCCTACGGGAACCCACAGTTGAGGATGTCTTTTGCTTTAGGTTTGGAAAAGCAAAGGTATGGTAGAATGTGGTTGGGTTTCATGGATGTGTTGTTTTTGCTTTGTTTTTGTGTACAAACAAAATGTAGTACTATAGTGAACGTGGTGAACAGTCATGTTTCCTCAATTGGCATGAAACCCGTTCTCCCCAGCCCGTTTGCTTGATCCGAGCATGCTTTCTCGCCCTTTTGCGCGCACGCGATTTTTTGACATGTCTGCGCCTTCTGCCCCAGCTGGTCCGGACCATCCAGGAGCTCTGCTGTTAGCTGATCCACCTTGGCCTTCATCTCGTCGCGCAGCCTGCGGAGAGCGGAGGCGCTCCGAAAATTTCGGAGAGGCAGGCGAGCAGAAGGATCTCTGAGAGACCCACAGGGAAGATTCCAAGTCTCGTTTTGCCGGGTGTTGGTGGAAATCCAACTTGCAGAAATTCCTCTAGCTGGTGTCTACGAATTGTCCCAAGTGTCCATCTAGGGAAGCCGCGGATTTCCCATTTTTCGTGGTTGATTCAGTGGGCTGCCACAGACCTCAGCAACAGATCGCATACAACGGAGTTCTGCTGCACAAAACTTGCACGCCTGTCAACGAATTCTTCTCAAATCTCTGCTTTGGACACGCTTTGATCCGCCTGAACCTCTCGTGCAAGTCCGGGATTTGCTTCGTCTGAAGGGCCCTCTGCTCTTCCTTCGCGATCTCCAGGTCCTCGTGCTGCCTGGGCTCATGCGCTCGCAGGCCTTGAGGGGGCTGCACAGGGCAGTCGCGTGTGAATTTTGTCGGAACCCCCAAATCCTGTGTTCCTATTTGTTTCCCTTTAAACAATTTAAAAAAAAAACAAGGGAGAGGGGGGCACCCCCAAAAAAAGACAGACCCATCAAGAGATAAAGCGAGTGGCACGGCCCCTGGACCATGGTTGCCCTGTGCTTTCCCATTTGCCGAACTTGCGAGGGGTCAGACAGCACACCATATGCAAGTCCGCCAACATTGCTCGGCGTGTCGGACACCTAAGAGAGGATAGAGGATAACCCCCCCCCCCCCCAAACCCCCCCCCCCCCCGCCCGACGTTTGGGGGGAGGGGGGGCCCCCTGTGTCTGTTTTTGACCAATGTTGATCGCCTGCAACCATTTGGCTCAAGGCCCTTCTGTACCATAGCAATACTCATGATTGCGTGACAAAGGAACCTTTGCAGGCCGCTTACAGGATTATACCACAAGTCAACCCACCAGGGACAATCCATCCATTGGCATATTGGATACCACAGGGTACCAGTTCCCTTCTGGGATAGGCACCCCGGCAGTGGGCCTCAATTTGTGGTAGCGGAGCAGGTTTTCCGCAGAGATCCAAGGTAAAATGTCATCCAATGGAGAAGGCTTCATGGAGGCCTATTCAAGTATGGCCAAATCATCCGGCTATACGGAGGAAACACTCAACTTATCGATGACCGCCAAGCAGCCGCCATCGTACGACGGAAAAGTCAGCTGGCTCAGGTATGAAGAACTCGTGGACGAGGTAGGTGACAATCACCACGGTGGAAGCACCCAAGAGGACCACTCCTCAAAAGCAGACTCACCGGAGATGCTTACATGTACAAGGCAGTCCTCCAAAATGACTTTTTGCAAGATCCTATCACAGAAGGCAGAACCAAGAGTTCCTCATTTTCACCTCCAAATTCGAAATCCTTCTAATGAGATTGAAGGCAGCATGGATGGACTTGATGCCCGTCTTCACGGCACAGTCCCCATCATTTCGACAGTCTCGTACAGGACGCAAACGCCAGAACAATTGCTCGACATCAGCAAGCAGCCGGTACTCGAGCAAAATGAGGATGATCCGACAGTCCTCAGACAGTATATCACGGGAATGCAGGACGACGCATTTCCCTTCGCGGATAATCTCATTGCGCAGTTTTCCTTGTTCAGAGTGAATTGTCAGATCAGCAGAGAGAAAGACTGACCAGTGCTATGTCACTGAGAAACATTTCACTAGAGCACTACTCCTATGAGATGCTGAAGACGCATTACCATGAACTCTTCATCACGACCAGGACATCCATCCAAGATCCATCCATCCGACCTCAAGGAGGCAACCGAAGCAACACATTCTTCATCCTCGAGCAAGGCGGATACAAAGGAGAAGAAGGCTTTTGGGTTGAAGATGAAGATGGACTTGAAGGATTCATGTCAAACAACGATGAAGAGACATTCTGGGTCCTCGAAGAGAACGATGCGTTCATAGCAAGAAAAGTGTCAGGGCGGAATTTCAGATTCAAAAAGAGAAAAGGAAAAGGAAAATCAGGAAACAAAAAGGGCAGTCACCAACGAGGTGGCTTCAAACCCTTTCGAAAAAGCGGTTCTGGCGGGAAGGCCAATATGGCCAATGAAAATTATGATCCCTACGACCAGGCATATTGGGGAAAAGGCAAAGGAAAGAAGGGAAAGAAAGGAAAATCCAAATTCCAATGTCCCTATGATGGAAACAAGGGTTATCCATCCTATGAGAATGGCAAAGGAAAGGGCGGACATGACAAAGGAAAATCCAAAACGTTCGCAGCCCTCGCAGAGAAGCTGGAGGAGCATCCTGCCACGCAGCAAGTTGCTGAACTCCAAGAGCCTGCCTATGCCGGTTGGACAGACCAAGATTGGAATCTGATTGGATCAGCTTCCCGTCAATGGCTTCTTTCTCATGATGCTCATATGCGTCATGGAATTCCATTAGCGCTTGTCCTGTGCTGGATGTCTCATGGGATGAGTACCAGCCTTGTTCGTTCCATGTCCATGATTGATCCAGTTTCAGAACACAATTTGTCCGTAACAACAGATCACAGCCTTTTGGCAACAAAGCTGATGGCGCCTGTCATCAACCCTCAGCACAATCCGACCTATGCGATCCTGGACAACGGATGTACCAGATCCAGCGTTTTACTCAGGCCATCGAACCCATGAAGGACCTCATCTCCTATCAGTACATCCCGGCCGAGACCAAGTTCACTTTTGCAAACGGAGAAACAGCCAAAGTAAATTGGACCTTGCCTTGCATCTCCGATATCACACAACTCCTCCATGCAGTACCAACATCGACGTCCTTGAACAAGGAACTGTACCTATCCTCCTCAGCATCAGTCAGATGCTGAACCTCTACATGACCATCGAGCACACACCTCAATGTGACAAGATCACATGCAAGGCCTTTGGCATGAACCGTCAAGCAGTTCCAGTATCCGGTACAGTACAGGACATGCACTCGTCGACCTCGCTGGAGTTGCAAGAGTGAAAGCCAAAGCACATGGAGAAATTGCCATCAAGGGCCTCACCAACTACGTCTACGATGATGACAACAGCATCAAGTTTCCCTCCGGGGATATCTCCAAGAGTGAAACTGTTTGTGCATCCAAATCATCCGAGACGAAAGAGGACCTAGCAACTCCTAAAATCATTGGGTTTGGAACAGGAGAACACATCATTGTTTTTGTCATCCTGGATGGAGCAACAACATTGCTCACTGCAGAGGCAGTGACAACTACGCAAGAAGTCGAGAACATCACTGTCCTCAGGAACTATTTTGACCAGTACCACTTGCAGCCCAAATCAGTTGTCGCAGATCAAGCCTTTGTGACGGAGACATGGGAACATTTCTATCAATCCCTTGACATCACACCGATATCCTTGGGACCGAACACACCATGGCCAAATCGAGCTGAAGCTGCAGTTCGACTCCTGAAGGCACAACTCAAGATCATACTAAGTTCCATCAAGGCAGGCACAGCGCCTGCAACACTGAAGAAAGTGACATATAGACAGCTGGTGAAGGCAGCTGCAACTGTCAGGAATCAGTGAATCAGACTGTCACGAACGGGGGTGTAACACCATTGGAACTCGCATTCGGAAGACGACCAGCAGATCTCATCCAACTCGATGTCGCAACACCAACTCAGTTGACGATTGACAGGAATGAGGAAGAGCTGACAGCCATCCAGATCAAGCAGCTGTCTAAGCAAGCATTCCAAGAAGCACGTCAGTCCGAAGACATCCGACGAGACCTTGCGCAAAATCTCCGAATGAGTTCTAAGCCTCTTCAGGTGAAGGACAAGGTATTTTACTGGCAGGAAGACAAATCCAAGATCCGTTCCGATGGAAGCAAGGGAGGAATATGGCTAAAAGGAAAAGTCATTTCCATCGAAGGAGCAATGGTAGGACTTGATCTTGGGACTCGACTCCTCAAGGTTAACACGACGAAGGTCAGAAAGGATGAAACTATCCCTCTGGGGAAACCTGGAATTGATCTTCTCTTACCAGAAGAGCGAGAATCCTTGCAGAAAGAGCAAGCCGGCTCCTCAGCCGACTCCAAGAAGAAGGAGTCATCCGCACCAGCTCCTAAGCCAAAATCCTCAGTGCCATTACGCATCGCGGGTAAGACAACTCCCAAGCCTGCAGCACCTCATCCGGCAGAGAACATGTTCGTCGAGGACCTCACATCCGTTCCTGAACAAGCACATTGGAATTGTGTACGCAAAGGAAAGATCCACGTTCTCGAGATCTTTGCAGGAAGTGCCAGATTCAGTCAATGCTGCGCACTTACAGGTCTTAAGGTTGGGACTCCCATAGACATCCGCACCGGGTTCGACGTAATGACATCCAAGGGACGACACATGGTCATGGAGATCATCAAGGAGCAGGCACCTGATGTAATCCTCATGGCACCGGTCTGTGGACCGTGGTCAAATATGCAGAACATCCAACAAGACCAACAAAGAGTCTGGGAGAGCTATCTTCCCATGGTTCAGTTTGTGGCATCCATTGCGCGATATCAGTTGCAGCACGGAAGATACTTCATCATTGAGAATCCTCAGACATCCAAGATATGGTATCTGAACTGTATGCAGCAACTATTTTCAGATCCATCCGTGACCTGGGGAGATTTCCATTTCTGTGCATACGGACTGAAAGGATTCAGAAGTCTCAAACCCACGAGCTTGATGCACTGTTTACCTCCCGAGGAAATGAGACCAATCTTCAGAAAGTGTAAGAATTTTACCAGCTCAGTCAAGCACGAACATCAACCCCTCGAGGGAAATGCTGGTACTTTCGGAAGCAGAACCAAACTGGCACAGGTGTCTCCTTACCAGTTCTGTCAGGATCTCGCGCACATCCTCCTGCGACACTTGAAGGTGAAACCACTTGACAACGAGGTGTATCTCTTGGAGGACCTTTTCGAACCATTCACCATCAAGCAAGTTGACATCCTAAGAAAGGAGATGGAAGCCATTGACACGGAGTTCAACATGACCAGCAGTAGTCTTGCGGTCAGAATTCAGGACCTCCCATTCAACAAGGACGTTCAACCATTGGTCATCCAAGATCCGCTAGTCCAAAAGTTTCAGAAGACGATGAAGCAGTACCCTCCGGGGACTGAAATCGATATCTTCAAACAAGATCCTAATGACTGCAAGAAGTTGAGACAATTGTGCATCTCATCCACTCAGTCCGATGCATGCACAGCATACGTCCACACCATCGGCATTAACATGCCAATTACGTCACCTCCGGACGATGCGATCATATCCTTCTGGCAACCTGATCAGCTGAATAGAATTTGGGTCTTGCCTGCATCCAAATGCAATTGGGAGAATTATGATCCGAAGACTTGGTACGCAGTGATATTTTCATCCGTTCATCAGTCATTCTCAGATGCGCCGGCTATCAAGCCGATGCCCATCGAGACGGATCCAACCGATCCAACGGATGAACCTCAACAACCTGACACGCAGCAGCCACCTGATCAACCGGACCATCCCATGCCTGATCCAAGACCTCCAACTCCACCGGACGAGCACATGTCAGACCCTCCTCCGGATCCTCCACATCAGCCTGATCATCCCATGCCGCCAGCACCACGCAGTGTGTCACCAGACAGTCCAGTGGATCCACCACTGCCGCCACACGACAAGCCTGGCGGAGGAGATGCAGCGCTTAAACGGCAAAACAGTCCATTTCATCCTCAAGCGGGCTCAATCGACTGGGGGGTGATGTCTCTTTGCCGTCACAGTCGCAATCATCTCAACCAATTCTTCCGATTGTCGTGGTACCTTCGCCACCTGCAATTCTAACGAATCCCGAAGCAGAAGACCATGATGAAGATCTTGAACTGCCAACACTTGAGCAAAAAGAAACAACTGCACCCGTGCAGGGCAGTCCATCCAAGAAGCAGAAAACTGGGAAGAAGAAGAAGAAGCCAGATGACAATGATGAGTCAGCTGAGCATTCTCCCAGAAATGAACCTGCATCTTCATCCAATTTCAATCCGAACAATCCAGTAAACTTGCCGGTACAATACGACAGTGAGGAAGAACTGATCCCTCATGTTCCAACCTCATCCGGCACTGGAAGTTCAGAGAGAACCATGAGATATACTGACCGAGAAGATGGAGAATCAGAAGACTCTCAGAGGACCAGAGCTTACGATGATCACGAAGCTGATCTCGTTCTTGATGAGGCACACTGGTCATTCATGACAGGCGAGCAGAAGATCTGTGCGAATACTGGATCCTTTTCGGTTCCGAGAGATATTGAAGGCAACCCTGTCCTCCTTGGACGTGTGAAAGGGACCTTCAACCCATCGCCCCGATGCGGATTCTCTCATCAGAAATAGACAGATAAGAATCATGTTGACCGGCTGTGCAAGAACATGACCGACGATGACCGTGCACTCTTAGTCTTGTACTCATCCAAGCAAGAATCCTTGAAGGCTTCATCCACATCCGTGCTCATTGGCAAGAAGCGGAAGGAAGCGACAGCCACTGAGACAAGAGCTTATCAGAAGCAATTCCATGAAGCTAAGCTTCTTGAGTGCAAATCTTGGCTTGATAACGAAGTGTTCGACTTGGTCGACACACGCAAGATTCATGTCAGGAACTGGGTCACCGGTCGCTGGGTCCTTACCCTAAAGCGAGACAAGGATGGTAACTTCCTAAAGACCAAGGCTTGCTGGGTCCTCCGGGGCTTCCAAGACAAGCAGAAGAACGATCAGCAGACAGACAGTCCTGCTGCATCCAGGAGTGGCTTCCGCCTTGCAATCCAAGCAGCCGCCAACAAAGGCTGGAATATATTCCACATGGATTTGAAGACAGCATTCCTCCAAGGCGAAGCATACGATCAGACTCGTGACATCATTTGTCAGATCCCTCCTGAAATTGGATATCCACCACACATTGGAGCGCGCATGAAGAAGCCTGCCTACGGGCTAAATGACGCACCCCGCAGATGGTGGAACATCCTTGATTCGGCACTCCGTTCTTACGGACTGGTGCCAACCAGGGCAGACCGTTGTACATATGTCTACTACGGCAAGCAGCTTCCGAAACCCGCATTGATGAGTGAAAAGAAATCATCCAATACTTTCGATCTAGAAGGAGCAGTTGATTACCTCATGGATCCCGTTTCCGGTAACAATGCCAAGAATCGACAAGTTCATGGAGCACTTTCTCTTCATGTTGATGATCTTCTTATGACGGGTGACGATGTGTTCGAGAAGGAAATCATGGGACGACTTCGTAAAGATTTTCAAGTTGGTTCCGAAGACAAAAATGATTGCCTCTTCGTAGGACAACGCATCCAATGGAAGCAAGACGACAAGCATGGCTGGTACATCAATGTCCATCAGAGCGTTGCCATTGACGAACTTCAGGAGATCACCTTTGACAAATACCTGAAGGACGACACTCCTCTTACTCCACAAATGCATACTGCATACAGAAGTGTCTTAGGTCACATCAATTGGTTACAATCGCAAACGCAATTCCACATTGGCTATCAATTCTCCAGGTGCGCATCCAAGGCATCATCTCCGACCATTGAGGACGTTCGCGCCATTAATAAGACAGTCAGAACCATCAAAAGCATTCCGCTTAGTATGAGATTCTGGCCCCTTCGTGGCAAGACACGCATCGTTGGTTATCCAGATGCATCCTATCGCAACAATGAAGATAAGTCATCCCAACGTGCGCATGTTATATTTCTTGCAGAACAAAGAGATCTTCGCCAGGGCTCATCGAACTCGAGAGGCTCATTGGTCGACTATGAGACGCACAAGATCACCGCCACAACAATGTCCACTACTGTTGCAGAATTGCACGGACTGATGCGCTGTACGGTTCAGCATTATTCCTTCGCGGTCTCTGGTCAGACATAACAGGCGAAATCGCAGATGTACACATCTGCACTTGATGCGAATCGGAGTTTGTTCCGAGTCCGCCCGGAGTTCGTTTGGAGTTTGTTCGGAGTTTGTCCGGAGTTTGCGCGGAGTTCGTTCGGAGTTCGTTCGGAGTTCTGCAATTGCAAGTGTTCACAAAGAAAGCAGTGACCTGCAACAAATTCTGCAAGGGCACATGTTTTGGGTTTGGCTGCGCGCCACATAACACGGAGCAAAACTGCTTTGCTTGGTAGGCGTTTCTCAGAGGCCCCAGGTTCCCCGTGAACCAACTCCGAACAAACTCCGAACGAACTCCGAACTCCGAACGAACTCCGAACGAACTCCGAACGAACTGTGGATGAACTCCGAACAAACTCCGAGCAAACTCCGAACGATTGCTCAGAATCTAGCCAAAACGCGAGCAGACTTTGGGCTCAAGAACAACGTGCTTTGCTCGTACAGAAGAGGCGGCTTCATAGTTAAGTTATTCCCGAAAGACGAGCCCAAACCCCTTTCAGCAAGGCTTAGCGCGCAAAACCGGCTGGCCCCCTGTTTGGAGGAAACCGGCATCAATAGTGCACTTCGAGGTTCTGTGATTTTCTTTTCTTGGTTCTGCAAACCCTAAAGTTTGAGCAAAAACACATCTTCTTTTTAGAACCTAAAACACCCAAATCCCGACGGGAGGAGGTCGTAACGCAGAAGCGGGAAGTGGCTGCCCGGAACTCGGGTCTGAGGCGGAGAGCGTGTGTGCGTGTGCGTGCATGTTTGTCAACCTGCTACAGTTGCTGCGCGGGATGCTGCTGGTTGGTGAGTTCTGGCCTTAGCCCCATGGGTATAGGGGCGAAAGACCATCTAGTAGCTGGTTCCCTCCAAATTCTTTTTTCAGGATAGGTGGAGTTGAACAGTTTTGTCAGGTAGAATGATTAGAGGAATCGGGGATGCGTTGTCTTCGGCCTTTTCTCAAACTTTAAATGGGCAAGATCCACAGTGGTTGCTTCGTTGAACTTCTGGGATAAATGCCAACTCGAAGTGGGCCGTTTTTGGTAAGCAGAACTGGCGATGAGGGATGAACCTAACGTTGGGCTAAGGTGCTTAACTGCACGCTCATCAGATACCACACAAGGTGTTGGTTCATTTTGACAGCAGGACGGTGGTCATGGAAGTCGAAACCCGCTACTGTCAGGAGTCACCTGCCTAACGGACTAGCCCCGAAAATGGATGGCGCTTATAGACCGATAGTTGCGCGCGGAGGCGAGCAACCGCGGACAAGCTCGTGCGGCTGCAGAACCGACTCGAGCTTCTGGAGGAGTGCGTGCCGTTGCTGGGTGTGTGCGTTGTGGCGCCGTGCGAATATGTCTTCACAAGACCGCGGCGAACCCTCTGCGCACATTCTGCGTGTTGTGACGCCCTTTCGCTTGATGTGTCTTGATCGCGGCGAACCCCTGCAAACATCGTGCCGCGCGAATGTGCCTTGACCGTGGCGAATCTTTTGCGGAGATCGCGTGTCAAAGTGGTGCTGGCGAATGTGTCTTGCCCGCGGCGATGTGTGCGTCCCGTGCTACGCAGGCGCACATGAGCAGGTGTGCTTACGATCTGGCTGGCGTGCGTGAGCGAAAAGGCATGCTTGGCGTGTATCCTGGACGGACGATGGCAAGGTACGGCAGCGCATCCGCAAGCAGCAGCCACCAATGGCATTACAAGAAGTACTGAGATGCTATATCTGCCCCCTTTGGCATACATTCGACCGCCTTTGGTCTTAATCACCGAAAACGGCACAATGCATTCCGACCATTGATCCTCACCATCAACAAGACTATCCAGTGAGAGATCAATAGTTTCGCACCGTTGATACAGCCAGGTGTCTCCCGCTTGTACAAAGCGCTTCGCACCATCTTTTGATACATCTAGGTGTCCGCCATCTGTACAAAGCTTGTCCAGTTGTCGCAGACGAAACAATTCATCCAAGACAAAAAGAGGATGAAGAGCGAGTGTTTCAATTCTTGGCATGATATACAATATCAGTCGCCAATCAATATAAAAGGCTACGTCATTCGAACAAGTTCTAATGGCTACCGTCAAAGGCCATGCAGCCAACATTACACAGTAATTTGATGCTGGAGACCAAAAGAAACTTGTGCGTTTTGTGTTTGATTTGACATTGGTCTCCCGCAAACCCTTTGGCTCAAGGCCCTATTTTCACTGTAGAGCACATACTCATGCAGCAAGAGTAAAAGGGTATACTTGCGGACCGCTTAAAATCCAACAATCCTATTTACCAGGGACATCCATATTCCTCCATCCAATGTTGGATTCTCTCCGGAATAGATTTAGGGATCACGTAAGGTACCGGTTCCTACGGGATAAGGTTCCCCCGTTTGCTCTCCTCCACAATTTCAGCGCGCTTTCGCGCACAGGTTCACGCGAGCCACCCGCTCAGCACTCTCTGTCACTTCGCGCCCAGCGCACCCGCTCAAGCGCGCGCCCTCAGCACGTGTCCACGGCACCACACCACAGGGCACCAGAAACACTTCGCCTTTGCACAGAGCACCACAGAGCACCACAGAGCACTACAGAGGCTCCAGAAGGACTCCACCTTTGCACAGACCACCAGAGCACCACAGAGGATTAGAGAGCACCACAGAGCACCACAGCGCACCACCGAGCATTACCAAGGCCTCAGAGGGCACAGCCTTTGCACAGAGCACCGCAGAGCACCACAGAGCACTAAAGAGGCCCCAGACAGAGGAGCACCAGACATCACCGTAGAAGCCTTTGGTGTCGAAGAGGATGTTAAACTAGTTTTCGAATTTTGGAATATTATGGCGCCTGGTTTTGGAATATTTTTTGCGACCTTGTTCACAGGGGAAACCATTCGTGTCTTTTTCGGAGTTGGTACCCCTTTTTTGGTTTTAGTGACACCAACCGTTGGATCCAAGTTGGGAGATCCGAAATCCCTGAAAAAAGAGAGGAGCGAGCCACCCATTTGTCTAGAGAACGGGGTGGATCCACAAAAACCGCATCCAAGACGCTTCTGTGGTTTGCATCCCAGCCTCCAGTCGTCGAGTCGAGTCACTGAGGCAGCATGTGTCTGGTGTTCTGCTCACAGCCGCCGGGGCCTGCGGTGCCACATGCCGCCAGCTGAGACGTCGCGAGGTCGCGAGGTTGCGGGCGCCGGGAAAGAGGGGCACTTCTGAGGGCTTCTTCGGGGTGGTCTCAAAGGTACGTGGTTTTGCTTTTGGTTTCCAAACAAAGCTGTGAGAAAATTGGATTTGTGGTGAGAAAACCAATGATGAGAGTACAATTGAGGGAAGCATGAGATTTATGGGTTTAGCAGCATTACAAGCTCGAATTTGTGCTAGATAAGCATCTATCTTCAAAGTCCCTACCTTGTAAGGCGCTTGATTCGGGTTCTCAAACTTCCTTTCGGCTTCCTCATAACACAAAATGCATAATCAACAACACCTCCTGGGGCGACGTGCACGTTTTGTCCTTGGTTTGGGACAAAGGATTTGTGAGGCAGTCAGATTGGAGGCTTGATTGGCTCGTCTCCAAATCTGATTGTCCCCTTGGCTGGGCTTTGACACTCAACACAAAGACCCGCATGTCCAAATCCAATCTCCTTAGCAAGACACCCTGCAAGCTGCTGCAATTTTCATGGGACATGGGAAATCACTACACCAATGCTTGAGTAAAAAAAACACATGATTGCTCCCTTTGCACTTCCCGTGCTTCGCAGGGATGTTGTGCCCAAGTTGCAGAGCCTTGAGGCCATTATGGATTGCCGCGGCCTGCAGTTTCTCGACATCTCCGAGAAGGCGAACTCTGATCGGTTCGATCGGTAAGGTCCGAGGACTTTTCGGCAGCAAAACTCGTAGTGGAGATGCCAGACTTTCCCAATGGAGCACATTCCACGGGACTCCTGTTCTCCCTAATGAGAACCAGGCATTTGTGAGGACCACGCCTTACGGCTGAATGGTCCAAGAACCAGAAGTCCTTGGGATCGCAAAGCCTCTAGCCCTTGCAAGCCTCGCCTCTTGAAAGGTGACAGCAAGTGCTGGGAGTGACATGCCACGCTGGCTGACTGACTGACTGACTGACTGACTGACTGACTGACTGACTGACTGACTGACTGACTGACTCACTGACTGACTGACTGACTGACTGACTGAGGGCTATTGTTCTGCCTAGGGCCACAATGTCACGCTCAGTGACAAAGCCCGGAAATCTCGGGCTTTGCCACGTGTTTGCTGCTTGCAAGAAGCCCAGATCCCAGGCAAGGCCGCTATGGGTTACCATGCATCCTTTTGCTCTTTAATGCCATGAGTGCCTATTTAAGAATAACAATACCGGAAAATACACTCCCCCCTGTTTACTAAATGCTTTACGCCTTCCTTGGTTCTTTCTTGGAGACTTCGGGAGTCGCCTGAGGCGAAGATGATCACCTTGGCAGCTAAGCCAAGGGCTCGGAGAAGAGGATCGCGAGACCGACATGAGTTGCATTGAGCGCGCATGGAGCGACCTGTTGGTCTTCCCCCAGCCACAAAACAAAGGGAAACCCGCTGTTCAATGCGAATCGACCTTTTGGTGTTTTTGCTTTTTGTTTTTCTCAACAACAAAGGGTACCCTCCAACAAAAGCCCCCTCAAAACAGAGTCATGGCCGTTTTAACCTCTCAGACTCTCTGGACTCGGCCTTTTGGCACGACCATTGTGAGTCATTTTCACAACCATGGCAATGTATGAGTCCCTAAGGGGCAAGTGAGAGTTTAGCTGACAATCCCTTAAAAAAGCAATGGAGGTGATACTGATACTGTGGATGGACAGAATCCACTTGGCACCAGCTGGGATCGGCGGTTTATCCACATTTATGTATAGGGCTTCTACCAAGTGGTGCAATGTGGATTTCGCAACATCCACAGTATAGACCCCCATTGTTTTAATGTTTTGAATCCCGGGGTAGGGAGTCCAACTCCCGCTCCCCCCCTTTTTCCGGCCCAAAAAGCAACACCAAACAAACATCATGAGTGCGTTTGTAGTGCTTTTTGTTTCTGGTGTGCGGTTGCACTTTGAATCTCCAAACTGGGGTTGATCAATATTCCTGGCCCCGAGATGAATATGGGTATTTTGTTCCCACTTCGTGGTGAAAGTGATCTTTTTCGTGCTCTCCCTGATGGTAGCATAACGGACCTTTTCATCAACCCCCCTTTGTGTTTTTGGGGCGTCTTGGCAGCGAATGCAATGGACGCCGGCAGCCTGGGATAAATTGCGCAAAGAGCCGTGGCATGGAAGGCACCAGAGGAGATAGGCAGAGGAGATGGGCTGCACAAGTCAAACATCGCATCAAATTCTTACAGGCTTCCCCTTGTCCAACAATTCCCCAAAAAAGTTGATGCCTGTGGCTGGAATCTGTCGAACATTCCCCACAAAATGCGGCCGGTTCTTTTTGCCTCGGGCAGAGGTGGCTTTTCCTTTTTTCCCTTAAACGCAATCCACCTACCTCTGGCTTCTTTCGATGAAACAAGTTCGCCCTGCTGGCTGCCTCGGTTACAATGCCTCGGCTACAACCTTTCTCTTTAGAACCCCCTGCTCTTATTGGCACACGATGACGTCCCAAAGAGTATGTGTGTTTGCAGTCTACTTGTGGCTGGAGTTTGTTTTTCCTTCATTCAGTTTCAACACTGCAAAGGCTATGCCTTCCTGACTGAGTACTGCCAAAGAAAATGACCCTCATTGATCCTCGGCCCTAAATATGAAGGCCTTTCACCCCCAGAGACCTCAACTAAAATCTTGGGCCCCTAGGGTTGGTCACTCGACTCCTGAGGCCGAGAGTTCATCAAGATGCCACGAGGAGTGGACGTCGCTTCCGCAAGAACCCCCCCTTTGACCATGACATGTCTCAAAAAGGCTATGGGTTTGTCCAAGGGAGAGGGGCACGTTCGAGGTGGTGAGTTTGTGGGGTTTGCCCCACTTCAACCAAAGAAAAGTGGTTGGTTTTCTCCCCGAGTTCCCTTGAATCCAACCCCAAAAGGCCATGAGTTGACCACCGCGCCTCTTGTTATCTGAGAGCTCACCATGTCAGGCGGGCAAGCGACGACTTCCTCAGGCACAGACGAGGGAACGAGGGCATAGCGGTCCCAAAGCTTCTAGTTGGGTTCGGGAAACCAAAAGCAAGCCGTTGCGCCGTTGCCATATTCGGAGGGTCTCGCCCGAGTTGGGCGAGTCTTGCTTCAGTTTGTACCCCAAACTGGATTTCGTTTCTCCCCAAACTAAAAGTGAGTCAGAAATGGTCGCTTTCCGTTAGCTAGCTTGCTAGTTTCCGAACGGTTCCTAGCTTTGTCGCCGGCTGCGCCCCGGATCTGACAACGGCTGCGGCCCAGAAATTGCCAGCCTGAGCGCAAGTCTCCGAGCTCGCGCCAGGGCGGCGAAGCTGCTTCCCGACGGCCGATGGGAGGAGCGAGCAAGGGGTGTGAAATGGATGTCTGGTGGTCCGAAAACCGTTTTGGGAGATCCCACTTTTGGGTTTTCGGTGAGTGAATTTTCACCATCCCATGTTTGGTGTGGACCTGTTTTTTTTTGGGGGGGGTTGGGATGTTCACTGGGGGTACGATTTGGATTTTGACCCATGGCCACATGAAGCATGCTGTGGATGGTTGCGAAATCCATTTCGCACCACTTTGAAGCCATGGGAACCACTTTGACGCCATGGGAAACCATTTGGTATGTACAGGGGAAACATTCTAGAACTTCTTAGGGTGGTGCAGGATTTCGTCCACTCACAGTATGGACCCTTTTGGGACCTGGTGCCGCGCAATCGTGCCACCTTAGTTTTGACAAACCCTCACATGGCCCCCCTTCAAGGGGAAGATGGGTTTGCCTTTTTGGAACCCGCGCCAAAAAGCAGGACCCAGGTTACTCAACCTTGAGGGACCCTAGGGATAACGCAGTTGGTGAAGGCAAGCTACATGTTTGTCAGTTTTTTTTGAGTTGGTACCAGCGTTTTGATGGCTTGAAGTGCAAGCCAAAAGGAAACCACAGCTGGGTCCCCTGGAAAAGACGCCTATATAGAGACCGCGAATGAATAGACCGTGCTTGATTCGGGTGCATGTATTGTGCGCATGTGGGATAGAGTTCTTTACTCTAGTCATCAAGAAACACTCCATCCTAGGGTTTCCTTTATTCGGGAATCCCAAAACGCTTACCCTCCCACAATGAACATGAAACCTGACAGGCCCCTTTGAAAGGACAGTTCTCCAACCCCGCCCCCCCGGGAAAAAGTCAAGCGGTTCCATATGGGTGTGGCTCCAAGTTAAAGAGCTGGGGTTACGCAGGTGTTGTTCTTTGTGTCCCAAAAATGCGGACCGCTTTTTGAGCCACATGTGATTTTCCGACTCGGAGTTCCGATCCGGAAGCATCGAGGAGCTGTGCTTGCAGAAGCTGAAGCTCAGCTTCGAGAGCTCCGAGCTGCTGGACCAATGGGCCCGGATCTCCCAAGCGCGTTGAACGGCCGCGCTCGAGGCGACATGGGTCCAGACCCCCCCTCGCACCCCCGCCCGGTTTTTGGTTGGGTTTCTTGGGAACCAAGAGGAAGATCGACAGTTGCTCCACAGATTGGTCAATCGTTTCAAATGGGTGTGTCTGTTTTTAGGGGACCCCCCCCCAAAAAAAAAGGGTGTTGGTTTCCCCTTACAACCACCAACAAAGAGGTACGATCTCAAAAAACGACAGACCCGAATGTGGTTTTCCTTCACCAACAGCTTTATCCATATCCCTTAAGGTGGCAACCCGGGTCCTGCTGCTTTTTGACGGGGGTTCGGGTTGAAAAAGGTCCCGAGATCGGGGGGGTTGGGTGGATCTGGTGTAAGCTGAACGCTTCTCTTGTATGAGAGAAACACCAACCTTGCAGAAAAAGACGGAGGACTGATGCATCTAGGGCCACAGAATGGCAGCTTTGTTCGCACGCCGAGTCGGGGCTTGCTTCGACCCGACAGGAGCGGTTCCCCGAAAAGTGAGAGGCTCCCCCCGCCATGGGGTACATGAAACGAGAGGTTCCCAGTCCCAGTGCTTCCTGCCACTTTTTGGCAGAGGTGTATTTTGCCAAGGGATGTTGGGACTTTAACCGTTTTTGCCAACTAGTGGGTTTTCCGTATATTAAAACCACTGAAAGTTAAACAAACTTTTAGCAGGGCTTCGCAGATTTCGCAACCGAGATACTGTGGATGGACGAAATCCTGCACCACGTTGGAACCATGGAAAACCTATGTTTGTTGGTATTTACAGGGGAAACATCATGTCAGGGGTTCTTGGGTGCGAAATGGATTTGGTCCATCCACAGTAGGTCAACCCTTGGTCACTGGAAGCACCGGGGTCGATTGATCTTTCGACCGAGGTGCGGATGTTGATGCAGAAGCCATGCAGCGCTACGTGGGAAGCTCGAGCTTCGGTCGGGTCACCGGGCACCTTGCCATCTCGGATCTTCCAAAGAGGCGCTGGTTTGGAGTTTGTACCCTTTCTGTTGGTGGTGTGGCTTTAAAGGAGAACCAACATGAAAACCACATTTATTGGTTTGTTTGTTTACTTCTTTCTTGCTTTCGTTATTTATTTATTTATTCATTTATTTATTGCTATTATTTATTGCTATTATTTTTTGTTGTTGTGTTTTTGCTGTTTTGTTCTTTTTTGGCGGGTGGGGGGGGGGGGGGGGCGGGGTGGAACGACGCACCTTCAATCAGGAAGTCTTGTGTCTACAGGTTGGATCTGGCCCAATGGTTGGTGTGTCTTGGTGTCCATGTTGAGATGTTCGGCAGCTCGGCTGTATACTGTGGATGGTTGCGAAATCTATGTTGCACCACCTAAAAAAGCCATGGTTGAAAAAGCCATTGTTTGTTGGTATTTACAGGGGAATCAACTCATTCCAGGATTCCTGGGTTTCTGATAGGTGGTGCGGGAGTTCGTCCATTCGCGGTATGTTGACTTGTCTTCCCAGAGGCTTCTGGGGCTTTCAATGGAAGACCCAAGCCCTCTATGAGACACCCCGGAGGTGGTTGGGTGTCTCAAAACCAGGTTGTTTGAAGGCCCTGGCCCCAATCAATCGGCAGCCTCTGGGTTGTGACATTCCTACGAACGGGTACCCTCCAAGGACCCTTTGCTTGCCAGTTGGCAACCCGGGTAGGGCGCCACTTTCCCTGTGTGTTCTTTGTTTTGTTTAGGGACCTCCCCCCCCAAAAAAAAACACAAAAACAATCACAAGCTGGTTTCCCTTTAAAACCACCAAACAAGGCGTACCAACTCCAAAAAACGCCACGCCCATCTTTTCAATGTAGCGGGCTTTCAAAGTGAGTCGCCATCGCCAATTCCGAATTCACGGGGCCCTCCGCCAGATTTGCCACAGGCTCAAGAGTCGAGTCGCATCTTGGCGGACTCATGGCCGAGCTTGTATTTGAGCAGGTTGGTGGTAGGTGTAAGCTCTCTTCTCCGGATGACTTTATCAGCCACCTGACCAACGACGTGGCGAAGCCTCGCCGCAAGAGCTCGCTCAATGGCCAGTGGCTGAAACATCAGCAGAGCTTGCAGGAGCAGGACGCGTGTTTAATGATCCAGACACTTGGCCCCTTTTGAGGGGAAGAAAATGAAGTTTTTAAGTTGAAGAATAGATGTTTCAACCATGTTTCAGGGTTTCGGGGGTGTTGTGTCGACCGAGCCAGGCAAAGATTGCGGACTTCTTGAGGAGGCATCGCTTCATGGACGACTTGGATGCCCCAAAATTTTCTTGCCTGGGTTTCAAGTACACCTTTCCACTGGTGGAGGCCGCGCGAGCAGAGGACGGACTGGCTTTCTAGGAAACACCTCTGAAAAGGAAACCCGACATTAAACCAGGGTGGTTTTCTGAATGTGGGTCAGTGTCCACCGATTTTAGGGTTCTGTTTCGCAGGCGACTTGTTGCCCCCCCCCCTCCCCCAAAAATAGTAATAATGAGAACAACAAAAAAATGTTAATAATGATAAACACATGAGTTGAAGTTTGATTAGTTGGGTTGCCCCTTTGCAAGAGCAGCCCAACTAGCCCAACCCAAACGGGCACGCGTGAGAGATGCCATGCTGTGAGTTTCTTTGAGATGCCATGCTGTGAGTTTCTGTTCACTCGATGCAGTTGCATGGTACTTGCGCTCTTCATTGCAGCACCAGCAAAACATAATGCTGAAATTCGGGAATGAACCTCTAGCTGGTCGCGTTGCGTGGTCATAGTGAAGGCAGTCTTGGATCTGGGTGGTTTATTTCTCCATCTCTCTCTCGAATGTATTGTTAATGTACATGACCCTGCTCCTTTGTACATCAAGGCCTTGAGCCTACAGCCCGACTACAGCCCTCGCTGGATACAACAAGTGCCGCGCTGTTACACACACACAGGTTTGTTACACTCAGGCTATTAGGTGATTACACAGTCAGTCTCACTTTAACATGGTAGCCGATCCTTGACCACTACCCAGGGTGAGCTCCAACACGCACTCACAGGTTCAGGTACACAGTAGTGAGCAACATGGCACAACAACAGCAGCAGCAGCAGCAGCAACAACAACAACAACAACAGCAGCAGCAGCAGCAGCAGCAAAGCAACAGCAACAGCAACAGCAACAGCAACAGCAACAGCAACAGCAGCTGGAAGGAATCCACAAATACAAGATATCACCACCACGGCTCACAGGAGAACACAACACCTTCGAGGAATGGAAATACAAGATGAGAGCATACCTGTGATTACAATACCCAGCATACAACAGACTGCTCAGACAGTCAGAGCAATCAGTAGGACAAGTTACAAACGACCAATTGGAGAACGCAGCGCCTTCACAACAAGTTGCAGAGCAATGTATAAGATCGAGCAACAACTTACACTACCTCTTAGTGGGCACATGCGATGGACCAGCACCTACAATCTGCAGACAAAACACACAAGGCGACGGCTTTGAAACATGGCGGCTGGTACATGCAAGGTATTCCATACCACTTGGAACAAGAAGCATTGGATACCTCACACGGCTACTAAAACCACAGCTGGATGAACAGAAGTTCGAAGAGAGCTTTACAACATGGGAGCTCCAACTCTCCAAGTATGAACAGGACAACAACACACTACTACCAGACGCAGTCAAGATTGCCGTGCTGCTCAATGAGACAAAAGGACCACTACAACAACACCTACAGCTGCAAGCAGGAACATCACAGCATATGCACAGATCAGATCCATGGTGACCGAATACTACAGAGCAACAGAAACCTTCACCAGGCAACAAGCAATCAGATCAGGCAGCAAAAATCAAGGACCAGCACCGATGGACATAGGAGCAACATGGTACAACAAACGCAAAGGAGGGCAAACACAAGGGCAAAGGAAAACACAACAAGGGCAAAGGCTACGGGAGCTACGGGCACAACTACAACTACAAAGGAGGAAAAGGCAAGTACAATCAACAACCGGTTGGACAAGGAAATCCTTTTAAAGGACAACAAGGATATGCCAAAGGAAAAGGATACAACAACAAAGGAAGGGCCTGCGGCCTCTAGCCGGCTACGCCTGTTTGAAGTTATGCCACGTCATGTCATGTTTTTGTATGAGAAACGTATCCTGTACTATGATATGGCTGGTTAGGTTGTGCATGTTGCCCACCCAACCCCAGATGATGCCGGGGATGCCAGCTTTCTGGGCCCCAGCCGGGCCCCAACCCAGAAGGCTGACACGGGGTCGCGCGCGCGCGCTCCAGAGGCCCCAGAAACAGCAGCCCGAAAAGAATAGTTCGTAAGCCAGCCCGGAAACGCAAATGCAACAAAACACCGTAAATAGCAGCGTTTTGTGGCTAGGGTCGCGCGCGTGCGCGCGCGCGCCAGAAGGCCCGAAAACCAACGGGAAAAATGCAAGGACCGCGCAGCACGGAGCCAGCCACAGCACAAGCAAAACGGACAGAACAACAGCCCAACGCTCAGCGCAGCAGATTTTGCGGTATTTACAGCGTTTTGTAGAGCGAGGACCCAGCATCGCCGGCATGCCCGCAGCGCTTGGCGCCAAAATGCGCAAAAATGAGCCTCGCTCATATCCCTCCGATACCTTCTAAAAAACAGTGCTTCATGGGTTGAGAGGCTTTTGGAAGGAAGTCTTGATGATGCAGACCAAGCCCCGCTGAAGCATCACCCAGGCCCAACCCCAGACCCTGATGATGTCAGCCACATGGCCTAAACCCTGCATATACGCGATGTTTTGCGAGGGTTTCCCACAGGCAAGCAAAACCGCAAGCCCGAGCTGGTGATGCAGAGGTGCCGGATTTAGGCAGCGCATCACGACCAAGTGGCGAGGGGCGGCGGCACAGGGTGCAGCCCCTGTAGCTAAAGCTAAATTGCTTAGCGGCAACCTGCTACCCCAGGACGCGTAGCCGGATTAACCAGGCTCTGCCTGCCGGCGCATTAAGGGAAAAATCATCTGAAACACGGGTGCCAGTCCGCAAACCCAGAAACCACTTATCAGATCCTCTGCGACCACAAGGATGAACGGAAAAGTCAGAAAGATGGCAGCTCGTCCGTTAATTACCGCTTGGGCCGGTTCGCGCCCAAGTCACTTTGAGTTGGGCTGGGAGTGGTCCTAGAAACAAGGCCAAAGCCTCCTCCGGGAAACACGAGTGCGAGTCCGAGCCGCGGTTTGAATCAACGTCTTGGACTCTCTTGCAGAATGGATCCAGGGATCCTCTACTACCACAACACGGAAAAGTCAGAAAGATGGCAGCTCGTCAATTACCGCATGGGTCGGTTTGGCCCGGGAGCGGTCCTAGAAACAAGGCCATCCTCCGTCCCTGCCCTTGACCGGTCGCAGAGGGACCGGGACTTGGGACCCTGTCCAGGCTGGTCCCAGGACCAGTCCAGAAACCCAGTCTGGAAGCAGGTGTTTGGAGGATCCGACACCAGTCTGCCCAGGACCGGTTCCGGTCCCAGGACCGGTCCTGGGACCAGTCGGGACCGGTCCCAGGACAGAAGGAAAAGGATATTACTGCAACCAACAAGCAGGAAAAGGAGCAAAAGGAAAGCGCGCAACAAATGTTTGCTACAGATGTGGACAGCCAGGACACATGGCCAAGCAATGCGGAGTGGCCATCTACAACTACGACACTGGCAACTTCGACGCCAATGACCAGACAGATGACTGGTACTGTCAGGTACACTATGACAACAACTGGGTGCAAGTTGTCGTTGCCACAACCACCACCGCTTGCAGATCCATCAGTAGTACCCATCTCAGGATGACACGAAGTAACACTTGCCATGATTGCCACAGCCCAGCAACTCACACAAGACCACAACAGAGTCAGTCTTATGATTGACAGCGGTGCGGCTACACATGTATGCCCACCATGGCTTGACCACAGCTCAGAACAGTGACCAACCAACCAACTCATCAAGCTCTTTGGGCACAGGTGGGTTTGCGTGACAAACCACAGTGGGCAACAAATTGTCATACCGTTTTATGCTTGTGAAGTTAAACAGCCAACTCTTTCGGTTACAGGGCTGGTGGAACAAGGTTTCCAACTTACACTGGATGACAATCCAAGGCTACAGCGCACCAATTTCCTTCAGAAGTACAGCATGGAGGAGACTACTGGCACAGAGAAGGCCCATACTGGAAGAGAGTACATGTGGAGTCTCGAAAAGCGTTTTAGCAGTTGGAGAAAGACACAACACAAGGTTAGTAGAAGATGAATGGGCAACACAGCCAGCTAAATCATCAGACAAGCCCTGGACAGGCTGGACAAACTTTGAGAAACACCAGGAGTTTCCTACACAGTTCGAATCAGATGATGAAGAACAACAACAAGGAACAAAAGCGAAAGCAGTGCAAGCACCCAAGCAACCAACACCACAGGAGACACTCGAGCACAACGTGACACACCTTTCTTACAGGAGTTGGTGCCCAATATGCGTACACGCAAGAGGCAGACAGAACAATCACCCAAAGCAGCACAGCAAGCTTCCAATCATACAGCTTGACTTCGGCTACATCAAAGGCTTTGATGACAACAACGTACATCCGATTCTCACAGCAATTGACATCCAATCTGGGATGATCATGGCAACACAACTGACTGACAAGAGGATGCTCTTCGACTATGCAGTCACACAGCTACAGCACTTCTTCATTGAATGTCGCAGAACATCACACACCATTCTACAATCAGATCAGGAAGACTTCCTGACAGCACTTGCCACAGCAGTGGCCAACAGGATCGGCAACATCACTACAAGGAACTCAGGAGCATACAGTTCACAATCACAAGGAGGAGTAGAGCGAGCACACAGAACACTGTTTGCACAAATCAGAACATTCAAGGCACAAATCAGGCAGAGTTACAACAGAGACATTTCAATGAAACATTCACTCATGCCTTGGATAGTTCGACACAGCGCATGCATCATGAACAGGTATGCAGTTCACAGCAATGGATGCACGAGCTACTTCAACAGATGCAACAGAGAGCACAACACACCACTTTGTGAGTTTGGCGAGACATGCTACCAACAGTGAAACAATTTCCAAAACCCGAGCCAAGATTCTGCAATGGAATCTGGCTTGGCAAGGATACAAGCACAGGCGAATCATGTACAACAGGATTGTCAGAGCAAGGGCAATCCAAAGGCAGATTTTGCCTCACAAACACAACCAACAGCAACTGGACTGTGTGAACACAGGCCCCTGGAAGACACCAGCATCAGCACTGCCTACACCAACTCTCCCAACACAAGTGACAATTCCAGCTACAAGTAAAGCACCACCATCACAGAAGGATGCAACAACAAGCACAGCAGCAGAAGGCAAGAGACAGGGCGCATCACAAGCAAGTGATCAGCAGGCAAAGCAGAAGAAGACAGCAGAACCTACACCACCAATGGCTACATCATCAACGCATCAGAAGCGACCAGCATTGCCAGCACCACCGCCTACATCGCTCACCAGAGAAACAGATGACACAGTAGCAGAAGGCAGCCCAGGCAAGCAACAGCGAACCACAGCAGAGAGACAAGCGCCCGAGCGGCCTACAACAGCCAAAAGGAAAGATGAGAATCAATGCCATCAAGTTTACAACAAAAAACGGTAAACAAATCGAGACCGGGTCAATGGAGGACATACAAGAAATCGAGAACGCGAGGATCCTGCTAGAGCCGATCATACATGATACAGAAGGCTTGGATCCACAACAGGTAGCACAAGGCATGAAGAAATAAGTACAACAACAGACCAATCAGTCTTCACAGAGATTGGTAGCAACACAATGACACCAGAACAACAGGCAAATATCATCGAATCAAGGTGGGTTCTCAAACAAAAACACAACGAAGTACGAGCACGCATAGCAGCAAAAGGCCACACAGAACCCGTTACAGACCACAACCTACTCTTCGCAAGTACACCACTGTTTTGCATACTGAGAGTACTTCTCACAATGGCACTGGTTTACAACTGGTCGGTCTGCGCAGGAGATGTAAGTGTTGCATTTCTACATGCAGCAGCAATCATACAACTTGGTAATGCGACCACCACAGGAGTTCTACGGTGAAGAAAACAGACACATAATGTGGCGGCTAAACAAAGCCATTTATGGTCACCAAAACAATGGCAAGACCACATTGCACAGTCACACTTGAACTTGTGAGGTGCACAATAGAAAGCAATGTCTACAGGTCTAAGGGTTGCCCAGTCTACATCATGATCTATGTAGACGATCTCTATTCATAGGAGCACAAAGCATCATCGACACCTTGTTCAGCAGAATACCAAAGGAAGTCCTGCTGAGACACACCGGCGATCTAACAGTTGGATCAACATGACACTTCCTTGGCAGAAACATCTCACATAAAGGAAACTACATTGACATCAGCTTGAACGACAACTAGGTGGACATCATCTTGGAAGAGTCAGGAATGACTACATGCAATCCAGCACCATCACCTGGAGTGTCACGCATGAAAGCTACAACAGAAGATGAAGCGCCACTTGATCACGATCAACACAAAGCAGTACAGGCGGCTTGTTGGCAAGATACAATGGCTAGCACACACACGACCAGACATCAGCTTTGGAGCAAAAGAACTAGCAAGATCACGACAGTCACAACACAACTTGACAACAAGAAGCTCAAGCGCATGATCAGGTAATTAAAAGAACAAGGTACATGAGACACAACCTGCGACCAAAGATGCAAACACAGGACAAACGAATCCCACTCAAAAATCGACACACAGACAGATGCCAACTGGGCATCGCGCGAGACAACCAGGAAGAGCACAACAGGATTCGTGGTTTACTTCTTTGGAGCAGCAGCACACTATGGCAGCAGAGCACAAGCAACAATAGCACTTTCATCAGCAGAATCAGAATTGTACGCAAGTGGTACAGCAGCACAAGAGAGCCTCTCTTCATCAGGGAAACATTTGAAGTACGCACACACACAGACAGCAGCGCAGCAAAGTCAACAGCAATGAGAGAAGGCATATCAAAGAAAGCGAAACGCATCGAGCTGCGACACCTCTTCGTACAACAACTTGTCAAAAGCAAAATCATCATAATGCACAAAGTAAAATCAGAAGACAACCCGGCAGACATTCTCATCAAGTTTGTTGGCCACTCAACAAACACACATACGCAGTTGGCCTTTGAGGCCATCACATCCAGTTTCACACAGGCGTTGCACAGTTCACACACGTGTTTGTTTCACTACATAACAGCCGGCACATTTAGAGTCTTTTAGGGTAGATACATTGCCATGGATCGACCCGCTTTTACAACCATTACGACTTCCCCTACATCCTTTTGTTTGGACATTTCTCTGGATGACAGTTTGTACACGAATGCTTTGATACATGCTGCAGCCATTTCACATTTGAGGTGTGCAGTTTTTAGACCTTCAGCTTTACATCAATGGCGCACCGGGCATGCAAGACCCTTCACATGGCCATGACAGTGCCAGATAGCTTCATGGTGGAGCCGGTAGCCATTTCGGTTACACCGGATGACCCCGACAACGGCACTGTAGTGGTTCCACTTACAGTGGAACAATACATGTTGATGACACCGACTGGATGAGGTGCAGAGGATCCCGGGTTACATGAGGTCTCCCACATTGGGCTTCATGGGAATGCTACACAGCCTCAGGGCAAAGACAGCGCCGCAGACCTGAGCACATTCTTTCTGCACAGGGTGAGCTTGCGCACACATGGGCTGTTATAGAAAATTTGTGAGAAGAAGGTTGCAGTGTTCAATAGAGGCTACATTGGACAGGTCCTTCAGTTACACCAGGAGTGCGCATGGTTTCTTTCAACAATCAAGAAGGCCTCCGGCACATGTTCAATGTGAAGGGCCACATCACAAACTTCCTCACGAATTGCAACCTGACCAGGAACTTTGCAATTTTGCAACACATTGTCATTCCCATCCAACAGGTTCTGGATACAGAGGATTCATTGGATCGAGTACACGCAGGCTTCTCGATGGCTTTGAGCTATTACACATACCCTGCAGCACAAGCTATTAATGAGCCTCTGAAAACAAGGGTCACCGAGTACATTGTGAAACATGGCATTCAGCTTGGTGGGAACAGCGTGGCCCTGGTCCCTGGACAGATTGGCTACAGCGACCAGAAGCTACAGGAGATAGACAGCTCAGCGATCCTGTCTCAACAGCAGGGGTGCGGGCTGTTGAACAAGAAAAGGATCATGAAGGAGGAGAACGAAGACATTTCAAGGTACATCGAGTGCCCAGCCATTTCGGCACACCGGATTTTGGGACAATGGTGCAGCTACATCTTTTCCAACATCAGGTCACATGAATGCAGTTTGTACAGATGTTCGATTCATTCGAGGCATGGATGTACAAAGTGAAACAGCCAGCAGAGCTGATAACAGACTTTTACATCACTTCGCACAACTAGAGCAAAACTGTTTGGCTTGCTGTAGGGATACATCAATCCAAGAGGGGGTGTTAATGTACATCCAAGTTTGTACATGACCCGCTCCTTTGTACATCAAGTCCTTGAGCCTACAGCCCGACTACAGCCCTCGCTGGATACAACAAGTGCCGCGCTGTTACACAGGTTTGTCACACTCAGGCTATTAGGTGATTACACAGTCAGTCCCACTTGAACGTGTATAAGTATATATATTTGTTATACACTTACCAACTAAGTGACTGGTGTCAGCCTCTTGTGCGAGTTTTGCAGCCCGCTTTCCCTGGAGGACGGCCTGATGGTGCTTCTGCTGATCCGGTTCGGAGCGGACCTGTATCAGAAGAACCATTGGGGCTACACCGCCTTCGACTACATCAAGTCCAAGGCGCGAAAAGGAGGTGATCGATGTCCTTGTCCGGTTTCACAAAAGACACGGCAGGCGTTGGTTTTCTTTTTTTGGGGGGAGCCACGAATGGTGGTTGAAGGGAACTCCTTGATTCTTGTTTTGGGCTGGTTTGAAGGGACCCGCTCGGTTTGAGAGGAGGGCACTAGTTTGTTTGGCTTGCTTAAAAGCAAAACGTTTGGGGGTTGGTTTGAAGTGTATCCGCTGGTTTTTTCTCTGTTTTGTCGCCCCTTCGGCCAACCACTGCAACAAACAGTGCATCGGTACATGGAGTACAGTCGGTGATCGGCCGGAGCAGGAAAACCAAAAGACGCATCTTCCCTTCTTCTCTTCTCCCCTTCGTCCCTTCGTCCCTTCGTCCCTTCGTCCCTTCGTCCCTTCATCCCTTCATCCCTTCTTCCTTCCTCCTTCCCTCCCTTCCCCTTCCTCCTTGCTCCTTTCTTCCCTTCCTCCCTGTTCCCTGTCCTTCTCTTGTTCTTGGCGTATTTATTAGCCTTTTGTATTCCGCAATACTTGTAGAGTGAGAAGTGTCAGAAACACAAAACGCTGGAAAACGATAAACTGAGTAGCGAAACGGCCGCATGTAGGTAATTTCGACCATGCCTCATGTGGCGCGCTTGACAGGATCGAGCAACTAGCCCTTTCTCGCAGTGAGAGCAAATTTGGGGCGGAAAAATCAGGAGGAAGCCGCGCCCCGTTTTTTCTTTTTGTTTTTCTGTTTTGGGTCGGCGCAGGAATTTTCCACCCTTGGGGAAGCCAAAGGGTAGCCTTTTCGCCCACCAAACCGCTCCAGGCGCTGCGCCGCAAGGCTCACTCGCTGCATCTGAAGATTCGGCTCGGCCTATGAGAGTTCAAAGATCGCAGAAAAGTGCAGCGGGGTTGCTTTCCCGTTTCCCGGACCAAACATCGAGCTCTGGTCTCCGAACTGAGGCTGTCTGGAAGAAACCGCCATGTCAAGAAAGCGCAAACAGCTTGCTTTTTTGCTTGAAGCCTCAGTCGACACGGGTTTGTGGAGATTCTGAGTCGACGGTCAAAGTTCCTTTCAGTCCTCCGATACGAGTTGACCCCGTAGGTGTGGCTCATTTTGGCACCAGGATGCGACTGATCATGTTTGCGTTGAACCGTTGTGGATCGCCCAGAAAGCCGGGTAGTTCAAGATCAGCTTCGTTTGCGATGGTGGTGATGTCCCTCGTTGTAGTGGTGTGCTATCACGGGTTTTGGATTAGGGAAGTCAGGATGACGGTTTTGAACAACCCAGGCAAGAACAAGGGCGTGATGCGAACCTGACATTGTGGGCCAGTGCAAAGAGTGAGAGCGACAATGGCTTGAGAAACAGCCATCATGCTCGTCTCACTCTGCGGCGAGCTACGGTCACTGTTCATGGTTTAGTACGGGAATGACATGGACACTCGATACGGGGAAATCCAAACACTTTTGCCAGTATTTCAATTGATAGCGATTTTGACCAGCTCACGCCGAATCCTTTTTACCTTTGGCAGCATCATTTGCAGCCATGTTCAGGAGGCCAAAACCTTGACGACCCTTCGGCGGTAGGATCGAGGTGCCAAACCATCCAAGAAAGGGCGCCCCCCAAAAAAAGCACATATCGGGACTTTGGTAACGAAGTTTTGGTTTACCTGAAACGAGGTTGCTGTTGCACGGAGTGCGCAGCAGCCCTAGACCAGGCTGCACTCTGGCTAGGCTCCCCGGCGTCTTTGCAAGGCCGGGCTGCGGATTTTAGCAAAAGAGATAAACACATCTCTATCTTCGTGCGCCATGATATGGCAACCCGTGGTAGTTCCGTCAGAAGACTAGATCGGTCAGGAAGTTGAAGGTGACACTCGAAACAAATCCACTCGGCGTGCACAACTTCCTGGCTTTTCATTGCATGTGCCAAGGTGCCCGACGCACCCAAATGGTACCTCAATGACAGACACTGGCTCTTCTGCTTCCAGCTGAGCTCAAATGGTTCAGGCTTTTCCGACACGGGAGTGGCAGTTTTGGAACGGCAGCCTTCGGCGCATTGCGCGTGATCGAGTTCCTCGTACCCTTCGGCTCCCCCGGCCAACAGCTGCGACTCCTGCATGCATGGAAAAAGCGGCAGACCGCAGAGACCATCCGATTCCATACGGCAAGCTTTGTGTGTGTGTGTGTCTCCGTGTGTTTGGTCGGTTGGTTGGTGGGTTGGGTTGGTTGGGTTGGTTGGGTTGGTTGGGTTGGTTGGGTTGGTTGGGTTGGTTGGGTTGGTTGGGTTTGTGGGTTTGTGGTTTGGGGGTTGGTGGGTTGGTTGGTTGGTGGGTTGGTGGGTTGGTGGGTTTGGTGCGTTGGTGCGTTGGCGGGTTGGTGGGTTGGTGGGTTTGTGGTTTGTGGGTTGGTTGGTTGGTGGGTTGGTGGGTTTGTGGTTTGTGGGTTGGTTGGTTAGTGGGTTGGTGGGTTGGTGGGTTGGTGGGTGGGTGGGTTGGTTGGTTGATTGGTTGGTTGGTTTCATTGTTTATTTGTTTCATTGCGTGCTTGTTTGTTTTGTGTCTACGTTTGATGGTTTGCGCGCTCGCTTGCTCGCTTGCTTGCTGGCAGGCTCGCTTGCGCGCTTGCTTGCTTGTTTCGTTTTGTTGGTTTGTGATGCTTGTGTTGTTTGTTTTGTGTGTGTGTGTGTTTGATTGATTGATGGATTGATTGATTGGTTGGTTGGTTGGTTGGTTGGTTGGTTGATTTGATTTCCCTTGATTTTATTTGAGTTCGGTTGATTTCATTTGATTTCATTTGATTGATTCATTCATTCATTCATTCATTCATTCATTCATTCATTCATTCATTCATTCATTCATTCATTCATTCATTCATTCATTCATTCATTCATTCATTCATTCATTCATTCATTGATTCGTTGATTCGTGGATTGATTTGATTGATTGATTGATTGATTGATTGATTGATTGATTGATTGATTGATTGATTTGATTTGATTTGATTTGATTTGATTTGATTGATTGATTGATTGATTGATTGATTGATTGATTGATTGATTGATTGATTGATTGATTGATTGATTGATTGATAGATTGACTGATTGATTGATTGCTTGCTTGCTTGCTTGCTTGATTGCTTGCTTGATTGCTTCATGGTTCATCATTTGCCGTTCGCGCTCGCTCGCTCGCTGGCTTGCTTGCTCGCTGGTTTCCTTGCTAGCTGGCTATTTTGCTTGCTTGCTCTTTTGTTTAAGTGTTTGCTTGTTTGTTTGGCTTGCTTGTTTGCTCTTTTGTTTGGCTTGCTTGCTTGCTTGCTTGCTTGCTTGCTTGCTTGCTTGCTTGCTTGCTTGCTTGCTTGCTTGCTTGCTTGCTTGCTTGCTTGCTTGCTTGCTTGCTTGCTTGCTTGCTTGCTTGCTTGCTTGATTTTCCCATATGCATTGTTTGTTGGATGCCAAATCCTCGGCTTCTGCAGAACCCGGGCTAGCCAGGGAGCTGTTCCTTGATTTGCAAGTGACTGTTTTCCTTTAAGTCTACCTTCTGCAGAGTGATGCGTAGACACCACCCTCTCTCCACCAATAGAAGTGAGAGGAGGGATTTTGGAAGACTACCAGATCCAGAAGAGCTCTCGAATTGCATGACTGTTCTGGCAAGCCCTGCTCACCCATCAACGTTTTTTGTGGCTTCCTTATTCCCCGTTTGTCAGCAATTGTCATACCAGCTACAAGAGTGTTTCTGCAGGAAATGGGCCAAGCACCCGTGAGAAGCAACTTTGTTTGCTGGATCATCCAGCCCTATTGGCTGGTTCAGAAACCTGGGGCCTGAAACGACCGCCGTTTTTTTGGTTGCGGTGCGACACGACCAGTTTTTGTTCACACGGCCATTTTGTGGAACGACCATTTTTTTCGTTCGTGGCATGAACATGATATATAGTGTGTATATATATATATATAGACGTGTTGACTTCGCCAAACACGCATGGCTTACATGGCTGGGCTTTTGCAAGTCCATAGGTTTGCTGCATACAAGCTTGCAGCCATGGGGCTTTTGCAAGCCCCGTGGCCTTTTGCAAGCCTTGCATGTGGGCTTTCGCCCCCATTGAACTGTTACAAGCAAAAAGGGCCTTTGCAGATGCATCATGCCAAATATGACATTTTGTGGACAATTGCTTTCTCATACCACGACCATTTTTTGTCGCGACCAAAAACATGGTCGTAAACAACGGCAGTCTTTTGAGGCCCCAGGAAGACATTTGTTAATGTTGACACCATCTTCATCAACCTCAGTTTATCAGAGGAGTGTCAACCGAGACCACTTTTGGAGAGGAACGCCCCGAAAAGGGGCCCCCCCCTTTGTCATAAACCTAGAGTTGATTGATCTGGGGTTAACGGTACCCTTCTCTGAGGCTTACGGACAATGTGCCCAGCGGCAGCGTTTGGCGTTCAAGCCTCGGAGCAGACCGCTGGCTTTTTGGCGGGGGGGCTTCCTTTGGAGTGTGGGTGGCTCGTCTTTTTTAGGCCCCCCCGTCTGGAATTGTGGTTTTCCTTTTGGCTTTTCCTTTCAAACCAACCAACAGAGGGTTCCCTTTTAAAAGCACACCCAAATATCAGCCAACCAAATAAGAGTGTCCTTTTTCCGCCACTATCTTTAGAGGAAGTTCCCTTTAGCCAAGCATCAGCGGGTGGCTTTTGTTCTTTTCCGTTTGAAAGGGTGAAGATGTTTTACTCCTGGACATCTCTGAGCCAATGTCAAAGTTTGAGTTCGAGTTTCCGGAACAAAAACGTACCAACCAACCAAAGTATCTTTCGTAGAGCGTGGTAATTCGGCTTCATGCCAAAGAGGCACGTAGCGAAGGCTTCCCTGAATCTAGGATGATGCCGGCATGCCCCTTGTACCGTGAATGTACACTTTTGGCTGAGTTACTCGCCTGGAAATGAGCATGGGGCCCGAAAAAGGTGACCAACTCAGAAGAGGATCCCTCTCAATTCCAGGGCGTTTTGTGGGTCCCATGGAGCGTTTGACTCCAAGGCGCAGACGCAAACTCCGCCTTCCAGGTCTTGCGCCCAGAGAGTCGTGGATTTGGTGCTTTAAGGTCACATGTCATAGGCAATAGTGTGTGTAATTCTTCCACCGTGGACAGAATCCACGCCCGGTACCTGTGGATTCTGTCCATCCACAGTATGTATCATAGCATGGGTTTGTCTAAAGATCCAGTGGACGGACAAAGTCCTGCACCACACGCGAAACTCTGGCGTAGTGCTGCGAAATGGATTTCGCAACTATCCACGAGTATTAAAGCTTCGTCATCACCATCGTCATCATCATGCTGGCAAATTGCCATACACCCAGAAACCATCACCAATGCAACTTTGTCCTTATCACAGATGGACGACTTACTAAGGAGGAGAGCAAGGAGATCCCGCCGGGCTTCCAGGACTGAACGCGTGAGCTGCGCTAAGAGGATCGATCCACTGGGATTTCTTTGGACGCCGTGGTTAAAAACCGAAAGTGATTCACCAGTTTTACGAAAAAGGGGGGTGGGGGCCCCTCCAAAAGTGGTCTGATTCCCTACTGAACCCAACGGCACCCCCCTATAAATATGCTGGGGTTGATGAACATGGGGTTAACAATAGGCCCAATAGACGCCAGAAAAAAAGAAGGTTAGATTCATGTCTCCATAGGATTGAGCAATATTCCATGAACGGCCCCAGTTTGACCATGAGTAAGTTTCCGCATGTGGTGAATGTCATCTTTGTGTGTGGTTTCCAAAATGGTCACCCCATGTGAAGGACCTTTTGATCAACCCCCAGAAAAGGGACAACTAGGTTGCCGTTTGGGGACTGCCTGGTTTAAGCATCAGAGATGTTGACTATTCCGTGGGTGTTTGAACATGGCACTGGTTTCTTTTGGCTACAAACCTAGACATGTGTCCGACCAGATCGCTTCATTTTGAGCGGCCAAAACGAGTGACTGAAGCCAGCGACGAATGGCACATGCACAACTCGGGATTTTCTCGGCGCGCCTTCCCTCCGCCCGCGCGAGGAAATCAGGGAAGACGACGAGCTGGTGGAAGCGTCCTTCATCGGCCGGGGTAGCGAAAAAATAAATAAACAGATTAAACAAAACAAAAAACAGAGAAAACTTTAGAGCCTCCGGCTCAGTCCGCCGACATTGTCCTCTCCCTTTTCTCCTTCTGCCTCTCTCCCTTGTCTCCCTTGTGTGTTCTGTCGTCCTCTCTCCCTCCCTCTGCTCCCCATCCTCCCCATCCCCCCAAGCCTCTCCATGCCCAGTCTCCCTCTCTGGTATGTATGTATGCATATATATATATGTATGTCTGTCTGTCTGTCTGTCTGTCTGTCTGTCTGTCTGTCTGTCTGTCTGTCTGTCTATCTGTCTGTCTGTCTGTATGTATGTATGTATGTATGTATGTATGTATGTATGTATGTATGTATTTATGTATGTATGTATGTATGTATGTATGTATGTATGCGTGTATGTGTGTATGTGTGTATGTATGTAATGTATGCATGTAATGTAATGTAATGTAACGTAACGTAACGTAACGCAATGCAATGCAATGCATGCATGCATGCATGCATGCATGCATGCATGTAATGTATGTATGTATGTATGTATGTATGTATGTAATGTATGTATGTATGTATGTATGTATGTATGTATGTATGTATGTATGTATGTATGTATGTATGTATGTATGTATGTATGTATGTATGTATGTATGTATGTATAATGTATGTATGTATGTATGTATGTATGTATGTATGTATGTATGTATGTATGTATGTATGTATGTATGTATGTATGTATGTATGTATGTATGTATGTATGTATGTATGTATGTAATGTAATGTAATGTAATGTAATGTAATGTAATGTAATGTAATGTAATGTAATGTAATGTAATGTAATGTATGTATGTATGTATGTATGTAATGTATGTATGTATGTATGTATGTATGTATGTATGTATGTATGTATGTATGTATGTATGTATGTATGTATGTATGTATGTATGTATGTATGTATGTATGTATGTATGTATGTATGTATGTATGTATGTATGTATGTATGTATGTATGTATGTATGTATGTATGTATGTATGTATGTATGTAATGTATGTATGTATGTATGTATGTATGTATGTATGTATGTATGTATGTATGTATGTATGTATGTATGTATGTATGTATGTATGTATGTATGTATGTATGTATGTATGTATGTATGTATGTATGTATGTATGTATGTATGTATGTATGTATGTATGTATGTATGTATGTATGTATGTATGTATGTATGTATGTATGTATGTATGTATGTATGTATGTATGTATGTATGTATGTATGTATGTATGTATGTATGTATGTATGTATGTATGTATGTATGTATGTATGTATGTATGTATGTATGTATGTATGTATGTATGTATGTATGTATGTATGTATGTAATGTATGTATGTATGTATGTATGTATGTATGTAATGTATGTATGTATGTATGTATGTATGTATGTATGTATGTATGTATGTATGTATGTATGTATGTAATGTAATGTAATGTAATGTATGTATGTATGTATGTATGTATGTAATGTAATGTATGTATGTATGTATGTATGTATGTATGTATGTATGTATGTATGTATGTATGTATGTATGTATGTATGTAATGTATGTATGTAATGAATGTAATGTATGAAATGAATGCAATGGATGAATGTATGAAAGACGTCCAAAAACATGGAGTTTTCCAGATTTTCGGCAAAAGGATGTAGGAAGCCCAAGCCAGCAAAAAAGCCGGCAGGGGGAATCGAGCCTGGGACCCCTGTTTTGCGACACCGGCTCCCCGAAGACTACGTTTAGTGGAACGTCATCAAATTGCCGCGCGGTAGGAGGGGGAGGGTGGGGGGGGGGGGAGGGGGCGACCGAAAAACCATGCGTATTTGACGTGTCCCGGAAAGGACTAAGGGGGGGGTTATCCTCTATCCTCTCTTAGGTATCCAACAGTCCTCTCTTTGGTATCCGACACGCCGAGCAATGTCGGCGGACAAAAAAGGCAAGAAACATGCCCACAATTCAGTTCCCTAAGCCAGGGTCCGGCAAATTTCAAGCCGATTTCCTGGGAAGCCAAAGGCCTGTGCAAGGAATCGCCCTTTGAAGGTGGGTATGACTCGTAGTTGGGAAGCATTTGGACACCACTTTGGGATTTTTGGATGGCCATGATTGAACATCTCAAATAAGGGCGTTTCTGGAGACGGGCTTCAACCACAAAACAGCTAGTGCATGTCTGAAGACCGTTTTGGCAACATGTACTGCTCAGTGGTACAGTGACATGGAGCTTGGGGACGCAATTTTGCCTGGCGCACACACTCTTAGACTCTCTGGTATGGTTGGGAGAGACAAGAACGGCGCCCCTTGCAGCCGGTTTTGACAGGCAAAGGACAACAGCTGTTTGAGCTTTGTCTTTGAACAAGATGACACAGAAGCCAAACTGCCTGGCGCGTTCCTAGGGTTCTCGTGGGTGAAACCGGGGTACGCTACCTGCTCTGTCTCCGGTTGGCCAGCTTCAAAAACCCTCCCAAACAAGATCCTTCTGGCCTGTGTTCGAAAAAGACATCGAGGGTAGTTTTGGAAGCTGGCATCAACTGGAAGCTGCTTTGAGGCTTCCCTTTGACAAACCCGGCCGGAAGCTGTCCGCTGCCAGGTGTGCTCTGAGTGAAGTTTTTTTTCCCCGTAGAATCATTCGGGTGCCAATGCGGAGTCGGGCCCGTGCGGCGAAGACCCTCAAAAGACGAAGTTGGCTTCCCTCTGTGAGTTTTACAAGCGTGTCCAAAACGCAAACACAGGAGAAAGGGAGGGAAGACAGATAGTCTTCCCTTGATTTTCCAGTTTGGGGAGTTGCCGGGTGTTCGAACATTTCGGGCTTCGCGCTCTTGTGTCACTAGCGAGAGTCCTCTGGATCCTTTGGGCCTTGCCCTGTCACAAGCTGAAGCTCAAAATCCACTTCACTTGGTAGGTGGTTTACGCCGCTATGAGGGTTCCATCCACACAGCATGGCTATGAATTGTCGTAGCGCACCTCAAACATGTTCAGACGCATCCCAATGCCCTAAGATTCATGCTTGTGCCCAGAATCCCCGGCGTCTCTCCCCCCCAAAACAGCTATCCACTGGGATGCAAAAGGGACCTCGTTTGGTTGACATTCCTGATTTGGCCGCGATTGGGGGCCCTGAGTCCTGTCACAAACTTATACCGTCACTGACTCCAGCTGACGCGATTGTGATGATGCTCAAAGTATTGCAAGGAAACCAACCATAGTCAACCACAAGACCAGGGTAAAATACGAGTGTCTATATATATATATATATTATAACTTAGCTTCTTCCCTTACTTGCAATATTTAGGTCATACCTTCTAACACTTGCTCAGGGCCAGAACCAAGACCAGAGTGCACACGGCGTGGTTTGGTGCGGGCGAAGCGCCTGGCTGCCTGGCTTGTGCCACGCCAATGAAACCAGCCGAGGAATTAGTTCAACGCTTTGTTTCACGCGCATCGACACAAAGTGTGCCAGACGAGTGGTTGAAATGCTTCAACGACGCAAGGGTATCCTCGAAAAGTGACACGGGTGCTTTTCTTGACGTGTCTTGATGGGTTCCAACAATCAAGTGGTCCCAGCCATCCCTTTAGTTTGGTAGCTTTTTGGGGTTTAGTGGTGGTCTCCATTTCACCTGTTAGACTTTTAGCCGGGCATCTGAGGATGACCGAGAAGTGGATACATGTTGAGTTCTCACAATGACCATTTACGGTTCCCCTATGATTCGCCAGGACTCTGTGCGTGGACCAATTCACTTCGCAGCAGTTGGTAGAAGGTTTATCGACCATTATTTCTTGGGGTTCATCTATCCCAAGTGGTGCGAAGTGGATTTCGTCCACAGTATGTAGATGGTGCTTAGGATGTCATCTTACTTCCCCCCCTCCGATTTGCCTGCAGAACCGCTGCCGCAACGGCATCAACTGCCAGCCAGGGGCTGAATTTGAGTCGGCCCGAGCTTGGGATGAGCTGGACTCACATTTTGGGATCACGGGCTTGGGACGCTCAAAAGGGGCCCGGGTGTGAGGTGGGTTGGGGTTTGGCCATTCGGAAGTGAGGAAGAGGGGGCCGATTTGTGCCTTTGAGCTGAACTCAAAAGCGACTGCCGGAAGTTGACGGCAGGTCGTCTTTCTCTTTTAGTGTTTTGTTTTTTGTTTTTTTTAGTTGCTGACTTGGGTTTCAATTTAACCCACAAGTGAGAACACTGTTAGCAGGGGATCTGAAGACGGAGAGCCCAGTTTCCTATCTTTCACCCGACTAATTAGATGTTTCACCTCCCCGGATGCTGTTCCACTTAACCGTGTCGATGAATCGGATGCAGGTTCTGTCACCTTCCACACGAGCGGCGCAGTAGGGGCAGGCCGTTTTTGCGGGTTTTGCCAGGGGGGGGGGGGCAAGGAGTGCAAGAAGCCAGTAGCGTTGCCAGGGACACTTTTCCGAGTGAGCCAGGTCCTCAACACCCGAGGAAATGAAGGTTGACCATGGGCGCCGTCGCCGCCTTTCTAACTCTTTGCACTGTGGGTGGAGCCTAGTGATCGGTTTTGGTTGTGACTCAAGTGGCGACGCGGAGCAAATTTTGGCGACCCACGTCGTGGCTCCTTTCAGAGGAGTCCCTTGCTTGATTCCTCGTATGGTTGTTCCAGCTAGAGGACATCAAAGCTTTGGACGTGTTGGAGAGTTTGTTTTGCATCAATCTCCACGTATTTTGTACGACGTCCGCAACTTGGGTCCCAAAGCTTCCAGTCAGTCGGGAATATCCTTCTTTCTGTTTTGGAGGGTCAGAGAATAGCTGAAGGCTTTGGGTCTCCCAGATCTTCACATCCCCGCACATATTTGGGTTGCACCCGAGTTGCAGGCCTTTCTTGCAGCAACAGCGCTGCAACTTTCTGGCCCTTACGCTGTTAAGTCGGGGCTTTTGGATTTGCTTCGCGGATGCAATCTTGGTCTAGCACATGCTGGGTTGGGGACGCCACCTGACCTTATTTCCTGCTAAAATCCACTTCGCGCTTGGTGGTTTGTCAACCAGTATTCAAGTCGGAGTTCATCCAACTGTTGCCGACTTTTGTCCATACAGTTTTTGGAGATTCGTAGGGTTTCATCCATTAGACATTATAGCAACGTCGGGTGTGACGTCACCCAAGGTTCCCTTGAGGATCCCTTCCTTTCGCTTGAAATTGTAAGTTGCCCAGATCCAATCAGATCTCTAAGAACCCAGCGAAAACCAATAAATCCTATAGGACAACATGTGTTGGCAAGTTTCCTGTAGAAATTCCTATGGATTCTATGAAGATCCTGGATATGAAGATCCATTCCAACAGGTTTCTGGGGGATTTCGGCCAGGGGCTGCCGGGGGCATGGCACCAGCAAGCTGGCGGAAGCACAAGACCTCAAGGACACCTTTCGAAGGAAACCTCGCTTCGACGAGGAAAGTCAATCTGGGGAGCCGTTGGTGGATCATTTCTTTGAGAAATGGTTATCAAAGTCAGAAGCTGGTTGGCTGGTTGGTGGTTTCCCTCTAACCTACTTGGGGGGTGACTTTGATACTGGTGTTGTCATGTGGCCAGTAGTTGGGGTCATTGGACTGGCAGTTTTGCCACCACGAGCAAATGAAGTTGGACGTGCTCAAGCACCAGCCAGTTTTGGTTTTACTGCATTGGTCTCTCTACGCGGTTCTGGTCGGTTCGAGGGGAAAACCGCAAACTCCAAGACCTGGCTCCCCAAAACAAGGAACCACTCTTGAAAACAAATCCCGATGTCCAGTGCCTCAGGTTCAGTTCACCAACGCCGAATTCGCACAGACTGTGCCCATCTCTCTTCTGGTCTTGGAGAGATGCCTCCGCCACCCCGCGACTTTTTGTTGACCGGCTTCTCCAAAACATGGATTTCGCTCTTTTCTGGCTGGTTCCGCAGCCGGTTCCTGATGGTAACGGGTGGTTGGGCTTTCCTTTCACTCACAAGTTCATATCACTTTTAGATCTGAAAACGGAGAGCCCAGTTTTGGTCTGGTTTTCAGAGGAAACTCCCTCAGTTGTTCAGTGGCACCCTTTTCCCCGTTTTTTTGGTGGCTGCCCCGCTAAAAATGGTCTTCCCCAAAAAGGGTTCTCACTGAGTCTCCCCACTTTAAACGATCAAAAGGGATTTTGGGAGGACGCCATGCTCCCGGGCCTCATGCGCCCACCGCCGGGGCTGGGCCTGGCGCTGAGGGCAATTCGGGAGACGGCAATTGGAGACCAGTTCTACCTGGAGGTTGTTCTACCAGACCGGGAGACGGCTATGGTGTCGAAATCCATGTTGCACCACCTAAAAAACAATGGGTGAAAAAACCATAACGTTTGTTGGTATTTACAAGGGAATCAAATCATTCCAGGATTCCAGGGTTTCTGAGGTGGTGCAGGAGCTCGTCCATTCACAGTATGTTGATTTGTAATCCCAGAGGCTCCGATCGGCTTTGGCTTTCAATGGAAGACCCGACCCCTCTCCATTGGACACCCTTCGGTGGTTGGGGGTCTCAAAACCAGGTGGCTTGGAGGCCCTAAAATCAATCGAATTGGAGCCTCTGGGGGAGACAAAACGTGGGCCAATCCAGGAAGTGAGATTGTGATGCCCAAGAACCTCGGGAACTTTGAGCCATGACCGATGTCAGGACCTTGTGATTGGTTCGGGATCGCTTCATGTAGCTTGGAGCCATGTTCCCAGGTTTACGTTCGCTTCTTGGGGCTTTTCAGCAAAACAGAAGTTTCGACCAGTCAAGATCAGTTTCCACTTCAAACAAACCATTCTTTTTGGAGAATGTCTTTATTTCCCTCGCTGACTGTTCCAATGCTTCCCCCCTTTGCCTCGCCTTCCGAGTCCCGAACGCACCACCGGGACTGGACAGCCCGAAAGGCCTTCGGCTTTCGGGATCCAAGGTCGTTACTTGGTGCTCGGCAGATGTGGTATGAACCCAGGCTTTTGGTCCAAAGAAAACCAGGAAGTTTACAAGAATCGTTCCCTCATTTCCTGAGAACCTGCAAGATTAGATAGATTACCGATCCCAACTGGTGCGAAGTGGATGTTGTCAGCATGCTGACCACGGATCTTGTAGTCAGAAACTGACCGGTGGCTTGACAATGAAACCTACTTGCGGCTGACTTTGATGGCAGAAAAAGGGGCGAGCTCCTTTTTTTTTGCTCCCCGCAGGAAGAAGGGAAGGAGCCCTTGATTTTCTCATTTGCTGATCAGGGGAACCAGCAAGTTTACAGCATTTGCAGAAGGAAATTACTATGGCCCAGGAGTGTTAGCCTTACTATGGATGGGCGAACTCCATTTCGCACCACCTACGACACTCGTGATGATGCCACTGTAAATACCAACAAACATTATGGTTTCCACCATGATGGTTTCTGAACGGTGAGAGAAGCAGAGTTCGTCCCTCAGTAGCACTGCTGAACGAGACTCACCCGCTCGGGACTCAGGCCCCGCCCTTGAAAAGGAACCGTATGCGTTTTGCGAAAGGATACACGGCTAATACACGCGACCCGTATAGGCTTTGGGAACCCTCAAAAAACGGCTTTCCTATTGGGTTCAAAGTGCACCTTTCAAAAGGGTACCCTGTAAAAGCAGGCATACACACATCCTTGTAAAGAGAAGCAGGAGTTGCGCAAGAAGATGGCGCACGGCTCGTTTCTTCGGATTGATTACGCCGTTGCGCTTGCCAGGTTTTGGCATGACGCTGGCGGCGCCTTGGCTCGGTTTGGAATTTTGCTGTTTGGTCTTCCATCATCTACCGGCGAAAAATGGGGGGTCCGAGGTTGGCTGAAACTTGGGAAGAGGACGCTTTTCACGAGAGCTGTCATGATTCACCGAGCACTTCGGTCCACATATGGCTGTGGGTCAAAAATGGGTACCCCTGGTAAATGGAACCAAGGACTACAACCTGCGGTCCCCCTGGTGGTTAAAATTTGACCCATACCCATATCTCGTGGGCCTGGGCGCTTTTGCCTTGTTGCAGATGAGTCGCAATCTCGTCACCTTTTGCGATTTGGGTGGCAGTGGTTCAGCACCAATGACTTGCGGGTTGTCAGGGAAGGAGTTGGAATGAACCGCAGAAACCATCCCCTTCTGGTTTCCTTTCAATCCTAAAACGGTTCATTCCCCTCAACTGGGTCATTCCCTATCGCGCCAGTCTCCATGAATTCCCTGTGAACTGCGGAATGGGGTCTCTGGGTCTCTGGCCATCCCGGGTGGATTGTCACAGCTAGGGATTTTTGCGAGGCCACGGCCTGTCACGTTGGCGACCGTTTTCTCCCCACAGAGTTGTGCAGCAGGGGAGGTGGCACAATGGTTCGCCAACAAAACGTCTCACGGCGAAGTGTGATTAATGCCTAAAAACCGTCCAGCTGTCATGGTTGGGCATGCTTTGGGGGATTTACACTCAATCAAATCTAGAGGTTGTCATCTTGCTTCGGGGTAAGGGTGAAAAAGTTGTTCTGACCTCAGGAAAGTGGATTGATAGTGTGGATGGACGAAATCCATTTCGCACCACCTCAGAATCCCTGGAATGATTCTATTCCCCCGTAAATATCAACAAACAATGGGTTCAACCATGATTTCAAAGTGGTGCGAACGGATTTTGTCGTCTGGGACAAAATTAAGCCACCAGAGGACCGCAGGTTTTAGTCCCATGTTCTTTTCAGGGGGGTTCCATTTTGGGTGCCCATTTTTGACCCACAGCCACATCTTCAGAGCTCGAGGCAGTGCCCGCCCCACCATCCCCGGATGTCCCAGGCTTTCAGTCAGCCGCCAACCCCACAGGCGGGCGACGGCAGCGGGTCAGTCCTTTTTCAGAGTTGGTGCCCTGCTTTGGTGGTTTAAAAGGGGAAGCCCACGGAGAACCGAGATCCATTTTGGGGGGTGTCCCCCCAAGAAAGACACACCCAGCAGTTTGCTGCTTTCGATCATGAGTCAAAAAAGCTCCGAACAGTAGCCAAGGTGCCTTGAGAATGTGAAGGGGCGCTGCCAAATCAGTTTTAAAGCCTTCCTACCCAGAGCCTCTTGAGTGACACTATCAGCGCAACACGCAACACCCCAGTTTCGGTGACCTCAATGTTTTCGTTTCTATGTCAAACAGACGGGCCTTGTGCCTGGCACGAAGTCCAGGTGGTCCGCAATGGCTTGCTCAGCTTGGGATCATGCGCCGCTAAATAAATTATGTTGGTATGACCAAACACCGATTGCTCAAGGACACCAGTCGGGGTGGGTTCCCCTTACGGCCAATCCCAAAAAGGGAGTCGTTTTTTCCATCGGGGGGCACTTGAGGTAAAAGCGAATGGTGCTTGGACGCTCGCGCGTCAAATTCACTCGGACGTCAACGTGGTCCCAAGCCCTCAGGCCCCCGGTTTGAAACAAATTCGTACCTGTCGCAGACTTGAAACAACATGTTGGGACGCGGAAAACGGCTCTTGTCAAGCATCCAACTTGACGTTGGCGTGCAACTCAGCCCGGACAGAACATTCATGCTGCCGCCTAGCCCCAAAAACCGTGCTTGCGATGGGAAGTGCGGCTAGCGCTGGCCATGGTGTAACTTTGGTCCGCTGTTCATGTGACCATTTCGAAATGACCCCCCTCCCCACCCTCCCCACTCTCCCGTGCCGTCGAGCAGGTTGCTGCGCAAAAAATGGACAAACACTCCTTGTTGGCGGCACCCTGCCCGGCTGACGCAACATGTTGGCAGGTGTTTCATAGTGAGGTTGGGTCTGCAAAGGTGCATTTTGAGGAAAACCTGTCACCAGTTTGCGTGGTCAAAACTTCAACTTTTTGTTTGGGTGATACAGGCATAAATTCCTTTGATTGGGCCGGAATTTCGACCAGGGCTCCTAAAGAAGCGAATGATGACTGAGTTTTGTTGTTTCTTCTTTTTTCTTTTTCTCGAGTTTCTACCCAATGGTAGCGGTTTTCAAGGGACACCAACAGAAATCCAAAATCCATTTTGACTCCCCGAAAAGACAAAGACGAGCCACCCGACTTCCGAGCGCTCGGCCTCTGCCTCGCTATGCCAGGGCGGGCATCTGGCCCCCGCGCGCATGGCCATGAGCTTGCCGTCCACCCCCAGTGGGAATGTCGGCGGGAGGCCGACGACGCCGTGGCTCATGTTGATCAGATTGCTTCCGATCTGTCCTGGCTGAAATAGATGGCGCTGGTGGTTTAGAGGGGTTTTGTTCCATTTACCGGGGCCATCTATTTTTCCAAAGCGACACCTGTGCTCCAAACGCAAGGGGGGCATGTAACCTTTGAATTCGCAATATTGTGTATATGCCACAAAATCTTTGGGTGTGTGGGGTAGTGGAAAGCATCTTCGAGTTTGATTTGCTGTGCTTTGAAGATTATGTTTCCCCTTGTTGGGGATTGAAGCTTATCACACCTCTTGGATCATGTATACATGAGTTTCCGTTTGCCTTGAAGGGGGACAAACTTTAGTATGGAACTCTGTTGAATATTTGAATGCGGGATTTGCGCAATGGTGGATTGAATCTGCTTTGTGGAGAGTGCGGTTGCAGAATGGCCGCAAAGCACCCGGTCGAGGGTTAGTCCTTGTTTGAAGGAATTGAGCATGATGTCCGTTTAACAAGTCTGGACCATTCAAGACGGCCCCATTTCACAGGCCCGGTACCCTCTTCCATTTGCGAAAGTTCCGGTCACCTCCGTTTTGGGGCCCGCACCCCAAAGTCCCTTGGCCAAAAGAACCTGACATGGGGTTGGCATTGGTATTTGTGGCCTCAAAGTTTTTGCTTCCCCTTGCAGCTCGACCATTTGGCTGTGGCTCAAAATAAGAAGCTGGGGCTACGCAGGTTTAGTCTTTGGTTCCATTTACCCAGGTGCGACTTTGGTACATGTTTCTGAGCCACAGCCATTCCCAGTTGCCCAGTAGTGCCCGTTTTTCCATGCTCACTGGGTTCTGAGATTGAAGTCCGTATGCCGCATTTCATTGCCCCCCTTCTCCCCCCCCTCCCCCCCTCCCTGGTCGTCAGGTGCCTGCAACGCCCCGTGCCGCCCTTGTTGCCTCCGTCTGGCCCTCCGCGCTGGCCCCAGATCTCCTTTGGGTGACTGCCGTAGAACCCGTAGAAAGCCCGGCAGACTTGGATCCGGAGGTCGCTTCTTCAAGCTGATTTTTCACATCACGGGTTCCTGGAACAACCCCCCCTCCTTTGACCGGGGTCCGCTAGATTTTCGTCCCAGTGAATCACCTCTGTTTTTGTTGTTCAGTTTGTTTTCGCATCACCTCTAGGAAAACGACTCTGGCATAGAGAAATGCAAGGTGGCCCGGTCTTACAGCGCTCAAGGCGCTCGAGTCAAGGGAAGCACAGAATAGGTTCCTCGTGGAGTGGTTGTTGCTTGGCCATGGCAAATCTGTGTGCTGGAGGCCTAGGTGTGTGCTTTTTTTAGCGGACCCCCCCAAATGGATTTCGGTGCTCCTTTTGGTTTCCTTTAAAGCCCCACAAAAAGGAACACCCCCGCCTTTTTTTCGTTGCCCACTGCCTCCCTTTCTCTCCGAGGAGAGGGCTGCCGGAGGATGATGACAAGGCACTGGGCTTGGGTCAAGATCTGCTATTTGCAGTAAAATGGATGGCATTGGGTACCTTCGCCAGTGGCTTTGGTGCGGTGTTGCTATTGGGGAATAGGGGATGCACCCAACAAATCGTGGTTTTCCTCTTGCCTTCCCTTTAAATTCCACCCCAACAAAGTACCCTGAAAAAAAGCACACACACACATGCCATGGTCGAAACCCCTTGTGTGGCTCATGGTCATGGGTCTTACAATAGTCGTCTAAGATCTTTATTAAGGGGTCATTGACCATGCTTACCAACCCAAAAAAGGTGTTTTGACACAGGTCTGTCGGTCATTGTTTAGGGGAACCCTCGTTTGGGTAGTTTGAAAGGGACACTACAACAAACACCAAAATCCTTGTTGGGGTTGTTGTTTGTGGTTTCAAAGGGAAACCAAAAGGCAACCAACTTTTGTGGCCCCCCAACAAAGACACCCCACCTGTTGGCGGTTGCGATTCCCATCCGTCCCCTTAGCTGTTTTGTTGATTTGCCAAAAGTTAGTCACTTTTCGCAGGGGATCTGAGGACGGCCCAGATCTGAGCCCATGTCCCATGTCCGTTTCGGTACTTGGACAGCCTCCGCCTGGTGATGTTTGACCCGGTTTCCCCGAATGCGCCCCATTGAGAGAAAGCCCAAAGAATACCGACGCCTCGAGCCGCGCGCGGGCAAGCAAGCGGCAAGCGGGCGCTCGGAAGGCCCCGCCTCCGCCGGAGAACTCCCCGGGGGGCCTGGCCCCACTGACGCCCGGGACTCGCGATCGGGGCGCAAAGCGGAATTTCACCGCAAGAATGGGTGCTGGTTCGGACCTTCAAACTACCCAAAAAGATAGGGGATTGCCCCAACGTTGTGAGTTGATTTCCTTTTGTAGGGGTAGGTTGAGGGTCCAGGCATATTTTTTCCGAAAAGGAAACCAACAAGAGATGGATAGTTTCATGCGTTTTTCCAGGCCCCATTTTAACACCCAGTCAACGTTGGCAATTTGTGCAGGTTTCTTGTCAAGTACTTGGATGGCCGCCCCACAATAGGTAAGTAGTGTTGGATAGTGTTGGAAATGGTTACCATGGCGCCAATTGGTGGTACTTGGCTGACTGTCCCATGCCAACTAAGTGGCATTAGCCATTTTTTGCCATGTTGTTTGTCACACGGTATTCCAGGCCAGGTAATTAAGTGGTGTTGGTCAGGCGGTGGTTAGATGACCGCCCCAGCGACAGGCCTTTTTTGCCATGTTTCTAGTCAGGGTGGTATTTGCATGAGCGACCCACGCCAGGTAGGTGGCTGATATTTCTGGTTAACAAGTCTTTCGAGTGGGTGATACGAACTTAACTAGGGATATGACCCACTTTCTACTGAGAACGGGCATCAAAATACCCTCTTTCAAACAATCATACAAGAGGACAGGCTGTTGTAAAATGACAGTCTTCCAACGCAACCGTACACTTCCATAATCGTAAGAAGGGTGCTTCCTGGCTTCGTGGGAATTGTAGTGACAATTTTAGCAGTAAGAACCATACATGCGTGTGCATTGTAGTTGGGGGTGCGTTGTTGGACATCGATTAGGCGCGGATGTATGTCCACCAACCACTCTTCGACATTTCTAGAAGACATGCGGAAAGCTTGTTTTCCCATGTCCTCTTGGGAGTTTGCGTAGTTTCGACCGTGGCTCACGACAGAAGCCAACGCATCTTCATACAACTACAGTCGACCGTTTGAAGCGCAGTTGTCCGATTCTTTTCGAGGACGAAAAGGGTCCCCTGTGCCAACATACGTACGATAAAGGGAAACAGCATGAACACCTCCATCCTAAACTCGATCCAATCAAGGGGATGATACATGTGCTGCTAGGTACCTTTAGTATCCCCGTGTTCAATCTGGCTACAAGCCCTTTATGCGCCCATTGTGCATTTGGGAGTGTGCAACTCCTGACGCAGGACTCGCTTTACCTCAGCAGATGAATGAGCTTGATCGTGAAACGATTCGTGTAAGACTTGTACGATGTTCAATTTGCTGTTCTATTGTTAAAGGAGATCAAGCATGTGCCATGGACCTGGATGGGGTTGACTCCGAGGCCTTCCATGGCGCCGGGCGCCTTGCTGACAGCAGCGGCACAGGCCGCCGAGGTCCGGCCCGGCCTGTTTCTTTGGGCCCAGAGATCACGCCACTTTCACCTCGCAAAGTGATTTGGACAGTTGCCGGTTCTTGTTGCTTTTGGTTTCCCCAGAAAAAGCCAACAAAAAGGGGGGGTATCCTCAACAAAAACACCAGTGTTCTTCCATTTGGTTCAGCATCTGTTCTAGGTCCCTCCGTTGTAAAGGGAATCTGGACGTAAGGGTGCGCGCTTGACCTCTCAGATTCGAAAAAGGCATCTGAATTCTCAGTGAGACATTTGGTCCACTCGGGATGTGCCCGGTGCCCGCCTCGTAGGCGGGTGGCGCCGCCAAGTTTGCTTCCGCCCGGACCTCAGAGCCCGGAGGCCTCGGAGGACCGATGGCTTCTCCAAGTGGTGGGTCAAACATCGGGTAACCCCGAAATGCCAACATGGGCTGCCCCGGTAAATGGAACCAAGGAATAAAGGCTGCGTTTTTTTCGGGTTAATTTTGACCCATGGCCCAAATTGGGAACCCACTAAGATGGGGTGGGTTTCCCGTGAGATTCCTCTTCAAGCAGCGCAAAGAACGCACACTCAAGGAAAGACGCGCCCATGTTGCAAACTTCGATGTTGCGTGTGTTGCTCTTGCCTGTCGAGCCGTTCTGCGCATGACTTTTTTGTGCCACCGACATGGATTGCGGCATTTTGTGAGCCCCTTTGGTTTCCACAGAGCTATCCGCGTTGTTTGTCTCAGTGGAAACAGCTGGGATGACCCTCCCATGTCAAATATCTCGCTAATACTCCTGGCAAATAAGCCGCTCAGCATATTTTCCCTGAATAAGCATCATGAAGGTCTAGCCAGGGTACTAGCCACTTACTACACCCCAAATCAACATGAAGCCCCAAAGAGGTGTCCGACAAAAAGAGTGTCGACTACGGGCTGGGTTTTTCGAGGTTCCAGCAGAAAGTGGGGGAATGTGGGGGAAAAATAGCAGACGGAGGGTCCTCCTCCAAAAACTAGGGTACATTTTCGGTAGAGCTGGCCGCATCTCCGCGCCCAGCCTTCACTGAATCGTGGGGCGCTGCTGTCTACACAGCCACCCCGCGCACAGGTTCGGATTCTCGATTCGCTGGGATGGGCGGAGTCGTATCTTTTGAGGGGTTGGTTTGAAGGGAAACCACAAGAAAGGCAACAGCATTTTGCGTTGCCCCTTTGTTGACACTTACCGTCAAGAGACGGATGCTTCTGCTTTGGCTTGGCTTTGGAAGGTTCAACCTTGTGTGTGGGCACTCGTTGCGTTGCCACGTTGCTAGTTGCGGGGAGTCTCCTTGCCCCTTCACTCGCACAGCTAGGCAGTCAGGTGACCTGATGAGTCCCTCGCTTCGCCTTGGCTGTTTTGGGCATTGTACGACCAAGGTCAGATTACGAATTCAGACAGAGCTTTGTATCAGTCGATCACGCATGCGATTTACATAAAACACGCATGCTGGATCATGCTGGTATCATTATCGCCGATATCGCTTCACGAATCTACTGCTTAGTTTCTCATTACCACTTAGTACAGGCTATACAGGCTATATAGGTGATATTTCCCCTTCCGGTCTCATGCAGACGCCCAGCCGGAATGGAGCTGCGTACGTCTTGTACTCGAGCCATGGATGTTCACGACCTCCACGAAGTCGCGGACATGCCGAGTTCCGAAAGACCAGAAGAGCGTAGAGCATACAAAGTGACTCCCCACGTCCCAGGCCACATCTACCAGGGGGTCCAACAAGCATCCCACCCAGAATCAAGGACAAGGTCAAAGGCAACCAAAAGCTAAGTGGATGCTTCAAGGGGTTTTGACAAACAAAAACAAAGCAATTGCGCCTAGGCTCCTCCCCCCCAACCCCGTTGGGCGTTTCCGGCTTCGCGGAATTTCGCGGATGGCGGGCCTGGGTGGGTTCTCCTGGCGCAGCGGGCGGGAGCTACTGGGCCTTGTGCGGCAGGTGGAGGTGGGAAAGTTGCGTCTTCTCGTTGATTCCCAGAAAAGCGGAGGGCCCAAACTGGGGTAGACTTACTCAGACTAACAGCCGGAAGCTCCCCCAATTAGCCTCTGTAAATAGAACCAAGTCTTCCAAAAAGGTCCTGGGAGCTTCCATGTTAGTCTGGGGGAGGGTAGACGTCCTTTCTTTCATGTTGAGAAGCGCCCGTTCCGTATGGCTTGCTTCTAACCTGGGTCGGTCTTAGGATAGATGCTGCGTATGTTACCCAGGTGACTTTGAAGTGAAGCAAACAATAAACATGGACATTTATAGCCGAAAGCCATGTGGGAACATCTGCAAGTTGGTTTCAACAAGACGATCTGTTTTGCGAATGAAGTTGGGGGATCCCCAACACAGAAACGGAGATGGCGAGGGCATTCCCGACTTGTTCCAGGAGAACCAACAAGTTTTAGAGGTCTCGGGAAAAGTATTGGTCGAAAAGGTTCTCAACACGAACTTGGTATGAACTTGGATATGGTGAACTCCATACTTAAAGGGTATGACGGAGTTGGTATTTGGAGAAGCGGAATTTGGCATTTGGAGAAGGGGAACTTCCCCCGTTTCGTTGGCCAATTGTTTCGATGTTTGAGGTTGTTGAATTGTAAAATGGAGGGTCAAACCAAATGCCAGGGAAGGACTCACAAATTCAAATGCTCGTTCGGGGCTGATGGGTCCATAGGGCCCCACCCGCAGGGTTGGTTGCAAAAGAGAGTTTGGAGGCTGATGCATGTGGGTGCTCTTTTTTTGAGGGTACCCAATTTGGGGGTTGGCTTAAAGGGGAAGCAAACGGAGACCAATCATTTTGGGGGTCCCCCTTGTCAAGATCTTTCTCGGAATGCTGTTAGGGTTGCGTTTTGGGATGGGTTTTCGAGGAAACCAAAAGGAAACCAAAAGTATAATAAATTGGTCCCTAATTTTGAAAAACCCATGTCAAGTGTTTGGTTAGGACAACGCGAAGGGCCGGTACTTTGCGGGTACATGATGCATACGCGAGGCCGGGTTGCAGAACCCCCCTTTAAAGGACACTAGTTTGGTTTGCAAGCTGCGTTCTGTACTTGGAAAATTGTAGATATGGGTGTCTTTTTAGGGAACCCCCAACATGGTTTTCCTTTTGGTGTCTCTTCCAAACAACGAAAGAAGGGTACCTCCCAACAAGTCAGGTGTTCCTTGTGGTTTCTCTTTCAAACCACAAAAAAGGGCACCCCCCAAGAATGTGGTTTTCCTTGGTGGTTTCTCTTGCGACAAACCCAATACGCCTCAACAGACACGCCAGGTCCGACCGGGGAGGAAACTGCGGATGTTGCAGAGCCCCGCAGAGCCTGGCAGGCGGATGAATGAATCTCGATCGAAGAAGCCCTGGGCTCGACTGCTGGGTTGGATCTTTTGACTTTAACGTTTTGGATTCCCCTCAGATGTCCTTCTGCAAGAAGTGGCATTTGTTTGTTGCTGGGGGATCTACAGCACCCGAGTGGTTGACTGTTTGACACAGGGGGTGTCGTGCCACACCTTTGAACTGATCGGTGCCTATAGGTGGCCTGTTGATCGGTTAGTTGGGTTAGAAATAGATGTGTTCCTTGGCTTAGACGTCGGTGTCATGCCATGTATTCTAGTGCAAGTCGATTCCTCTACCCAAGTAGACCTATTGCCACAGAAAACAAACTTTAGCATATTGCCCGTGTCATTTCTCACTTGCCCAAACTGACTTTTTGGCCCTTTTGGATTTCCCGGTGTTCCACCCGACCGGTAACCTTTTATTTCCAGCCCCTTTGGCAATTGATTCAGCAGACATGAAGCTTGCCAGTTCCAGAACCCTTGCCGGTTAACGTTGCAATCGGGTATTCAGAAGGATCCCCATGGGTCTTTCTCTACAGGTTGATTCATGGGTCGAAGTAAGGGGCCCCTTGGGGTTCTCGCCGGGTCGACAAAGCGGGGATTAGGAAAACCAGAAGGTCAGGCCTTTTTAAGGCCCTAACCTGCAAGAGAAATGAGTGGTTTCTGAAGAGAACGATGGGTGATACTGGAGAAACACTCTTCGCACAACGGAGATTTAGTCTACTTCAATAGTTTTGAAGGAGACCCCATTTAAGCACTTTTTCTTTCGGATGGGAGCGTTTCACACATACACAGCAGGGGTGAGGCAACATTTGTGCAAAGAATCAACCTTGGTCCCATTTCAAGGGAACCCCCCCTGGAAAAGGTTGGGGCATTGGGGGCATTGGGCGGGCAGTTCCCAAGGATCCCACGTAGAGCCGCCAGGCCGACGCTTCTGCTGGTCCACGGCAGCGCAGCGTCTTTGGAGCAGTACGTGCCGCTGGCGGCGGTGCTGAGCTCGAGACTTGGGTGGCGCGTAGGAGACTCACTGGGGGCGTCCATATTGGGGGTTGATCAAAAGGTCCGGCACAAGCATGGGATGACCATCAGGGAAACCACAAAGATACGACTTGCACCAAATGGGAAAAGATAGTCATGGTCATTGTGGGGCCAGGAATAGTTATCAATCCCCATACAGTTACCTCGGTTGAACTTTGCTGGGATGTGAGGCTGTTTTATGAGGGTGCTCGAATACGAAACTAAAGGAAAACTGAACTCATGAGGGAGGAGAGACTCTTGACTCGTTCTGTCCCACCATTTGCTATTTGCTTTATACGGAGGTCTCCCACCTCCAAAAACTTGGCCGGGTTTCGGGTTTCTTGCCTTTGGCAACATTTCGTAGCTTTCACGCAGGCCCTTGAGATTTCCATCCACAGAGCCTGACTGAATTGGTGACATCTTCTTTTGATCAGTCTTAGGGAACTCAAGAAGAAACCATTCAAATCTAGACTGTGAGCAAAGTTGGCATGTGGTTTATCACTGTATTCAATTCGGGTTTTCTCCATATCCCCGTTTGGAAACTGCACCCATCAGGAACTAGTGACTCCCGACACCTCCCAATAGCCCCCTTTTACGTGAGCATGTGCACGGGCTCACTTGTTTGAGACCAGGAAGTGGGGGACTGGTCTCATTATGTTGGGTCAGTTTCTGGGTCAAAGTCGGAATCTGACCAGGTTGCGGGGGCGACTTTGCTTGCTTGCTGGCTTGCTTGCTTGGCTGGCCTGCTGGCCTGCTTGCTTCACTGGCTGTGCCCGTGCGCGGCCGGGGTTGGGATGAATTGATGGCAACAAGCCGACATTCTACTGGCCGTGGCATCCTGAGTCCCACTCCAAAAACTCACAAAGATAGATTGGGAGGAGAGTCCGGCAAAAGGTCTTGATGGGCCGGCAAACGGATTGAACGCAGCAGTCTTGTGGGTTCCTTTGAAGACCAAACATGAATTTCAGTGGCAATTTGGGCTTACTTATGGGATCCCATTGGGGGTAGTTGAATTCACCCATTTTAGAACGTACTTTAGTGGTTGGATTGGGATGTTCACTGGGGGCTAACCGGGCTTTTGACCCATGGCCATGTGGGCTTAGGAAGCGTTTTGGTTTCTGAAGCTCAGGAAGCTTGGCTACGGCTTGGTGTGCTACGATTGGCTGGGGTGCGGCGGCAGCGAAAAGCCGGAGATCGGAAAGCCGAGTCGGTCGGTCGAGCGATGGTGGATGATCTCTTTCTGATTGTGGCCAAAATTAGGGGACCCTGTTGAACGGCCCTGTTGGCTTTGGGTCTTGGGGGATCGACCAATTGGTGATTGGACCCTCTTTGCCAGAATTCCCTCACCTTTTTGCCGTGGTTTTCTGGTTTTCCTCAGCCAGTTCCACAAGGTCAACCTTTTGACTCCAAGTCTTTTGGGCAAGTTTGAGGGAGGATCAAATGCAGGGGGTCTGAAACGCTTTGGCGGTTGGTCACATCTTGGGCCGATCTACTGGGTGAAAGTAGAGGCACAATTCCCTCATTATGAGTACATATCAAGCGTCTTATATATTCACCACCCACCTCAACCTCCAGGGGTTCAATTCAAGCCAAGATATGGGCAAGCGGCAAGGTGAGTTGGGTAGATAGCAACAATTCTTGTTGCGGACAAGTAAGGTGACTGAACCATGACTAAAATTGGTTTTTGAATGCCTGTAGACGCGATCGTTTCGTGCAGGACGATTGGGGCGCCTACGCCTTCGAGGAACTTCTGGAGGACTTGCTGGCGGTGTGGCGGGACTACGTGCTGCCCCTGACCGGTGGCCCCTACTTTGCACCTTGGTCTTGCTATGGTTACCCATTTTTCACAGACTTGAGCGCGGGTCTTGGATTTTCCAACTTGGAATGCTGTTGGGTTGGACTTTGAACCTACATGTCGGCGAACAGGATTCTACTTTCCCTGCAAAACATGAGGGTTCTTGGGCGACTTTTTCGCCATGCGGTGGTACACCTCCCCAACAAAGTTCGAAACGAAGAAGGTTCTAGGAAGCGAAACGCCTGAGCCTTTGGCTTCCTCCCAGGCTGTCAATTGGGGGTTCCACCCCACCCAGTGGCAAGAGTATACCGATGTACTACGTTTTTTTATCTTGTTAACTATTGGATTCAAGGGATAGGTCGACTCACTTGCAGAACAAAAGCCCTGAACCGAAGCAAGGTTTCCCTAGGTGTACTGCTTCGGGCTGTTTGAGCCAAAAGAACTGGACCTTTGGGTGACCGGTGTGGGTCAAAAATAGGTACCCAAAATGGAACCCTGAATTTTGACCCATATCCAAATGGTTGTATTTTTTTCAGGGGACCCTTTGGTTTTCCTTCAATCCCCCCCAACAAACAAGTACCCTCAGAAAACAGAAACATACCCAAAATGGTTGCACTATGTCTGCGAATTTAAACTGCCGACGTTCTACGAGCTAGGTGAAACACACGAGTCGTCAGCATGCCGGCAGTTTTGACTGGCAACACTTGACGTCAGCGACACTTTCTTAACTAGCTAGTATGGTTTGGGGGAGGTGTTTCCCAATAGTGGCCGCTCTGCATTTTAACTAGAAGTGGCACCAAGAAGGCCTTTTTCTACCTTTCTGGTTGCTTGTTTGAATAGCACAAAGAGAACCAACAGGGGAGGGAGGGATCATTTGATATCTGTCCATAGCCCCGATATTTAACAGCCAGTGGTTATTTTGTCTATCCCAAAGAAAGCCAACAGATGGACGAAGTTTCCTTTCTCCTTTGCAGCCCCGAATTTCGCACCCAGTGGTTAGCACCATTCGCCGACCGCAGGTGGCTGGGCACTCCTTCGGCAGCCACCTGGTGGTGAAGATGGCCGCGAAGTTGGGATGCGACTCCATGGCCGGCCTGGTGCTGCTGGGCATGGGCAAGCCTCTGCCGGAAGGCGACACCGGGGGTGTAACTTATGGCTACCGCCAATGGCTGGCGTCTCGGCTCAAATCGTATTTTTTTTAGGGTAGCTTTTTGCTAAAGGAAGAAGACGGGGCGTTGCAGTGTTCTGTCTTCAAGTCGGGGTTTGCTTGTGTGTTTTGTTTCTTCTTCTTTTTTGTGGAAGGCAACTCTGAGCAGGTCTTCGGACACCCATTTGGTGAATCCTAGCAAGATGTTGCTCCTTTTTGGTGATTCGGGGGGACAAGGGCAGGTGATTGAAACCCGTTGCAGCCATCCCTTGCTAGGCGTTTTGATGCAGTGTGGAGGGGGAGGGGAGCAAATGGAACAAGCAATGCCATCATAATACGTTAGCAAGGAGTGTCGGTACAATCGAAAATGGATCCCATGTTGGACGGGATTTGAATAAGCCCCCAGTATTGGATGAACTCATTCAGACCCTCGTCGCCAACGTTGTAAACCAAACTGCCGGAGCTGAGTTTGGAAGTTGAGTTGCTTCCCTATGACTTGCTGCTTCTCCGCAGGAACATCAAGAGGGGCAGCTCTCATGAAGGCTTTAGTTTCGGTGTCCTCTTTTGAGCGCCGTTCTACACGTTTTACGAGTGAAGGTCTGAACATGGGGCAGAATGCAAAGAATCCCATGAGTTGGGGCAAAGGCTGAGGTCGAGGTTGGAGGGTTGGGGGGTGGGCTTATTCCATTCCCTTTCGGTCCGCCCGCGCCAGGCCATCCCATCTTCTTCCTGCCAGTTTTCCTGTTGAACTGGCTGCAGCCGAGCTTGACGAAGGCCGGATGGATCCATTTTTGGGATTCCGCATGGAACGTGGCAGAAGGCCACATGATCTTTGGAGCACTTCCCCACGCTCCACGTGTGAGGGGTGCTTGCATGCTAGCTGGTAGTTGCTACCTCACTGATGATTCGGTCGGTGAATCATTGTATTTCACCTGAAACTATCTTCTGTTGCACTCCCATCAATCCTGGAAGTGCACAGACCCCTTTGGAAGAATACTTTTCTGTTGGAACGGGCACTCTGTTTGCCTACACGCTGTTTCATGGAAACCAGCCACCGGAACAGGACATTGGCCAAACACCTACAGCCAGGATTTCCTGTAGAATGTCCTGTGGCTTCTTCAATTATAGTATGCTGCTTGCCCGTGTTTGCCTTTTTGTGTGCGAAGTACTTGTTTCTTGGACCGTCTCCTTGGGCTCGTCTCCTTGGAGAGCTGAAGTTCTGAAGTTCCGCCAAGGCCTTTCTGCAGATGGCTCTCGTCTCCAAGGATCCTGAGCTGGTGCTGCAGGAAGAGCAAGCCTGCAACGCCAACCCCATGTACATGTCCGGAGCTCGGCGGTTTTGTCCGCCTTACCGCCTTCAGTGCTCTTCCAGTTTCTGTACACGCTCGCACTGCGCATGCCTGCCAAATGATAACCACACCCACTCAAGAGCTTGCGCTCAGCACTGCACACATGACTGCCAAGTGGTAGGCACACTCTCTCAGTCAAGAGACCGCACTGAGCACTGCGCGCATTCCTGACAAATGACAAGCTCACACGCTCAAGAGCGTACGCTCAAGAGCACATGCCTGCCAAGTTGTAAGCACACCTGCTGAAGAGCGCACGCTCACCAAATGATAAGCATGCCAGCTCAAGAGCGCACGCTTTGCAAACGCACGCGCTCAAGAGCACACACTCAGCACTGCACGCCCATCAATGAGAAGCACACCTGCTCAAGAGCACATGCTCAGCACAGCACACGTGCCTGCCGAATCGTAGCGCACCTGCTCAACATGGAGGTCAAATGAGAAGCGCACCCGCTCAAGAGCACACGTTCAGCACTGCACGTACGCCCGCCGAATGATACGCACCCTCCCAATAGCACACGAACTCCACAAGATACAAAAAGTATACTTACAGAATGTCGCATATCGTCTGACATGATGAAGCAAACATGCGGGTCAGCGCCAGTCCGGCGCGACCTGGCAACATGTTTTTTCCAGGAGAGGTGGGGAAAAGCGCTCATGGTTGGTTTCCTCAAGGCTTCTCTTTCAACACCCTTCAAAGCAGCACTCCGGACTGATGCAGCGCCCAAGTGAGCTGAACCTTATGCGATTGTTGTTTGCCACCTGTTGTTCTGCATGGCGTATCTTACGTGGAAGCTTTGAGCAGTCCTGGAATAGTCAAGTTCGTTTAGAAAAGACATAGGTAAAGAGAACCCCACTCGGCTGATCCTGTCTCTGTTCACATGAGGCCTTCGGAAGAGGCTTGTACATCCAGCCTTTGAGCTATGATTCAGTCTTTCACCCAACGAAATAAATGGCGTATTATTGAGTTGGCATCCGCCATATTGTTGGCTGGTATTTACAGGGGAATCTTCATTCCAGGGTTTCTTAGGTAGCGCGAAATGGATTTTGTCCATCCACTGGCATTTGCCGGTTCTCTTCGCCCAACTTAGGTGCAAGGCCTACTACCGCCAGGTGCGCAACGCCAGCGACGAGGAGTTCGCGGCATGCCAACTGCCAGCGCTGCTGATCCGAGGCCCGGTTCAACCTGTGCCCAGTTTAGGGTCACTGGAGCCCCGGTGGGCTGTCCGGAAGGGGGAACCCCCCCAAACAAGACACGAATTTTGAAGGGTCTGATTCTCAAGAACGGTTGGAGATGGAGCACAAATAACTTCATATAACATATGTTGCAGTCTGTCACCAAAGGCAAGGAGTTTCTTAGCCGCCATGTATCACAGGCGCTACCTCGCGTTTGCCACAGGTACCTCATGCGTGCCTTTGGCGTTGGTTGGCTGAACAAAGTGGAAGTGCCAAAGATGATGTGCTTGGGGTATTTCTGCCGGCCGTCTGTGGAGTGAGCCAACAGGCCACATGTGTCAAGCCATGGACCACTGTAATTGGCTGGTGTTGTAGTTCATGTTGGTTGGCAAAAGGGGTCTCTTGCTGCTCTCGCCATAGCGATCCACAACCGCAACATGTTCAAGCCTCACCAAGCCAGACCAGAAAAAGGTAATCATTCTACCTCAGCATTCAAAACCCACAAAACCCATTAAACAACACACGTAGCACCTGCACGAAAGAAACCCACACGACACATGCAACACATAGCACACACCCTACAAAAACCAATCCAACAAAGCCAGCAATCCCGAAACACATAAGAACAGAACGCGCGAAGAAAGCACACCATCAAAACACATTTTTTTTTGGAGGGACCCCCCCAGTTTGTGTTCTTGTATCACAAAAGGGATGTCGGTTCTCTGTTTGGTGTCCCTTACCCAGTGATTCCAGTTGCCACTAGGTAACCAAAGGAACCCTTTAAAAACCAACAGGAAAATGGCTGGTTACCCATTCTAGTCGGGAAGTGTTCCCTGAAAGCCACCCTCTAAAAACCGAAGGAAAAGGGCTGCCCAAGAGTCTAGTTGGGATCCACTGGGTTCGCCACAAAATCTTGATGGCTCCCAGCCATCCGGTTCCTTAGCCTTTTAGCTTTTTAGTGTTTAGTGGTAGTTTCCATTTAACCCACTAAGAAAACTTTTAGCGGGGCATCTGAGGGGGGGGGTTAGCAGATCTGCTCGTCCCAGGCGCTGGGGACGGCATCGTCTCCGCCTCAAGCGCGGAGGCGGCGGCCGGCGCTTTGCCAGCGGCGCGGCTGGCGCCGGTGGCGAGTGCGGGGCACGCCCCCATGCTCGAGGCCGAGACGCAACCGAAATCGGCTCCATCTCCTTTTCTCACTCCCTGGGTTCGTGGGCTTTGAACTTTCTGAGACACGGCCAGGGCCACATAGCAGGGAAGAGCTGCGATTTTCACTGGCAGTTCCTCCATTGCACTTTTGGAGGTCCGAAAAAGGGAACTTGAGGGACCCCTGAAGAATGCTCACTCCCTATATTCATGGGCTTCAAGCTTTTTGGGAAGACCGTCTTAGTGGCAAACAAACACTTTGGACTTGTTTTGGCCCATTAACTCAGCAAGTGACCTTTGCAGGCGACCTTCAGAAGCGGCCGAGTAAGTAAGCTGCAACGGTGACCGCGGATTTCTTGAGGTACCCTTCTCAGGCAGATTTGACGGGAAACCAAGAAGGAAGCAGGATGAACCATGGAACTCAAATTTCAGATCGCTATCAACGCTGCTTTGGGTGAACTTGGGGGGTCGTGTGAATCGGGAGCCCCGGTTTCCCTGCAAGAGCAACCCTTTTTGGGGGGCACTCTGAACAAACACTAGCCCTGTTATCCCGCTGTTTGATTGGTTTCGAGATATATGGCAACATTGCAACATGGAGTGTTGTAGGGCGCAAGCAAAGGCTTGGGGCTGGCCATACTCTTGCGGAGAAGTGCAAGTCGTGTTCTTGCTCGCTCTTGACCTTTCAAGTGTTTGGCCAAAAGGCTGAATCGGCACAACCTGCGAGATGTGAACAGATATGACTAACTATGTTGTATCATGTGAGTCCTGAATTGAGCTGATGGCAGTTGTGTAAACCTTGCCAATTTTTCTAGGACCCAGTCATGCCATGGTTGGATGCGGGTAAGTCAACCAGCTTCCAGCACTTCTTTTTGGTGTGTGTGTTTTTTGTGGTCCTCCCGAAAAATCGTTGGTTTCCTGTTGGCTTCCGGATAAACACATCCAAAAGGGGGCAGTGGCCCCTGGTCCTCGCATTCTCCGAGGCTCCCGGCAAAGTGGCCGAGCCTTGGCACAGCATCCAGCATCCATGCCACGCGGTTGGGTTGAATCGAAAAATTATGCCTGGTACCCTTCCTCAAACCGAAGGCACCTTCTCAGGCCTTTGAAGTGGGAGGGAGGGTTCTACCAGTGACGCGGCACTGGGTACTTGGGCTGGTCTACACGATTTCTGCAGTTACCCGGCACCACCCCGGAAGATCAGTTCCCTTTTTCTGTGGAGTTCGTCCATCGAAATGGATTTCGAGTTGAGGGCGAAGGGCCACGTATCAACGTGAATCTGGGAACCATGCCACGAAAAGAGTCTGAAGCCTCGGCCATGTGGGAGAGGAGAAGGGACATGGGCGGTGGTGTTCCCCGCCATTCGGCATGTGACCTGCGCTAAGGAGTTGATCGATGAGTTCATACAGTCAGTGACCAAAAGCTGACGGCGAACCAAAACCTGCTGAGTTCCAGCTGCGAAGGGAATTCCCCCCAAGCGTCAAGATCCCAAGGGAAGCAGACCATGGGCACCAAAACACAGCTTGCAATGCGTGTGGTCCGAATTCGTTTCCCGAAGAAAATGCAAGCCTCACTTCCTGAGTTCCTGGACTTTGTATTTTTGGGGAAGACAATTTTAGTCGCAAACAAAAAGTTGGGAAATTTCTCGGCCAATCCAATCAGGAGGCGAGAAGCCGCCAAGCGGGCCAACGTCAAGAGGTTTGCCGAGTTGCCCAGCGCCACCGCTTTCCCATTTTTTTGGGGAGGGGGGGGGGCTTCCCTCAAGCACAGAATAGTGCTACAGGAACTTCTAGAAATTAGATTTGCTTCACGCCGACTGACACGCGATCGATGGTTGGCCCGGCGCCAGGCAGAGAAGCGGCCAGGCCGGCGGTCGGTTGGGCGCCGAATGCCAACTCCACCTGGCCACTTGGGGTGGAAGCCTTTTCTTTTTGGCGTGGGTTCACTAGTTGTTCCATCTCACTGGTTGAGACACAAGTTTTGTTTTTGCTGGTTATGCCGAACTGGACATGTGGCTCAGAGCCAAGCATGCGGATATCCGGCCGGCTCGATTCCTTTTGTTCATGGTAACCTGGTTTTGACCATGGCTCACCTGACAAAGGAGCCCTTTGTTGTTCACTTCGTTTGGCACCCAGCATCCAGCAGATGATGCAATGAATGCTGGAGTCCTCTCTTGGCATTGGGTCACTAGGGCTACAACTGGTTTTGACACATAGCTTCCCATGGCATGGCACTGAGTGTTTTGGTCCAGGGCTCCTTCTAGTTGGTTTAGAGGGCCCCCCTGGTGTGTTAGCGGTTGCAAGTTTGGGGAGCTTGACTAGCGGCCCTTTTGACTGAAGAGGGGCCCCTCAGAATGGCTGGACAAAAAATCCATGGCACTTGTAGAAATGTTTGGCCACAGGTCCATTTCCAGCTGTGTTCTTCCGCGTGGATCTTCCATTGGCGTTTCCAGTTGTTTTTTTTTTGTTTTTTTGTTTTCTTGTTTCCCCGCATGTCCATTTTCCGGCCACAGTTCCATGTTCCTATTTCTGGTGAACCCATTTCCAGTGGTTTTCTTTTGGCCGCAATCTTCCGGGTGACTCCGAGAAGGGGCCGACCGAAACCCGGCGACGCCGGGGCGAAACCGCGCGTCTGCCGCGAGGCGCAGAAGCACAGGGGCCTCCAGGCACCTTCTTCGCCAAAAGCGGGGGACGCCCAGTTGCGAGCGCGCTGGTGAAGAAAATCGGTGTCCAAAATGGGTCCCAAAATGGGTGTGTGTGGTTAAAGACTAGGTGTGGGGGAAAAAGACAGTGGATGGTTGCGAAATCCATTTCGCACCATGTCGCACCACCTAAGAAATCATGGTTGAACCCATTGTTTTGTGGGTATTTACACGGGAATCATCATTCCAGGGATTCTGAGGTGGTGCAGGGGTCCCGCAATGGGTCCCAAAATGGGTCCTGTGTGTGGGTCAGAAATAGGTCCCCAAAATGGAGCCCTGGAAAATGGAAACTTTCAATGGTGGTTCAATGTTGACCCATACCCACCTTTCTTCGCCTGTTGGGTTCCTCTTTGGTCCGGTTCGCCAGTCAATGTCAGGGCGGATTTTTGTTCGGTTTCTTGGGGGGAGTTAATTACCGGCTTTTCCTCATTCCAAGTGAGCAGCCGGAACTCTCAGTGGTTGCGCGTGGGCAGAGAGTGTCGCGAGTGGACGGCTTCAGGCGAAACCTACAGGCGCGCGTCGGGTCTGCCACCTGCAGAGAGTTACCTAGGAGAAGGAGGTGACTTAGTGTTTGCGACAGTCAAAAGGAATTGTCGGGCGTTGATTAAAAGGTCCTTTACATGGGGGGACCATTGGGGAAACCCATGGTCATTTGGGGGCCAAGAGGATTGATCAAGCCCCATCTATTGTGTAGGCCTTCTCTCTCTACGACGCCGGCGACCAACTCACCGCTTCTCGGCACTGTGTACGGGAGCCCAGCACAGAGCTAAATTCCGACGCCACATGACCATGCGGCCCTGAAAGGCAAGGGACCCTCCCTTTGCCTCTCTCGTTTCCTGATCTCCATGTAGTGCAGTACCTGGGTTGCTCGTCCTGTTTTTGAGAGTGCCACCATGATCTGTTCGTAAAATCAAAAACACCAATCAGGCTGTTTCTGTTATTTTTGTTTTTTTTGGGGGGGGATTCGCTACAAAAGGCACACCCAATTTTAATGGCCCAGAACAAAGCAGGCGGTGCACTGATAACATCGGCGGTTTCCGCAAAAACATGCGGACCGTCAGCGTGAGGTGGCTTGTCCGCGACAGGTTCCAGGACACGAACCTAGCTTCAAGCATTTGTTCGGCTTGACAGACATTCCTTTGGGGTGTCAGCATCTATGATTTCTTGAGGGAATTATTCCATAGGACCTTTGTTTTTTGAACCTGGCCATGTTCACAGCTTGGCAGGGATCAACTAACCAGAGTGGTTGCTACTTTGGGCAAGGGGTCCCCGTCTTCGATTTTCGGACAAGCCTTGGCGTGAAGTTGTTCCGAGGCCATCATCCAACGGATCACTGCCGCGACTGCTGGGGAGCGGCCTGGGGGGGAGCCAACTGTCACGGCACCGATCAGCAGATGAGCTCACCCATGAACGGTGCTTAGGGGGGGTTCGCTGGCTCTGGTTGGGGAATTATGGGAACTTGCCAAGAACCACTTGAGCCACAATCAAAAACCGGCACAAACGGATCCCATTCTGTGATGCCACAGTGAGCTTCTTATTGTACTCATTTGGCAAGAAGTGTTCCTTCTAAGTCTTTGTCCAAGCAGGTATTTTGTTGGCAAGTACATAGGTGTCCTTTTTCGGTTTGCTTGGTCGGAATAGAAGGCGATCTGTGGTTGACCTGGCTTTTTCACAATCTACCAGAGAAATCCATCTAATTTCAACCAAAAGGACACTTATGGTCGAGTATATTTGTTTGTCTGTTGGACGGCCTTGCCCGGTCTCTGTCTCTGCACATGTTTGGGCTCAAGCCATGTGCATGCTGTTTGTGCTGCCTTTATGCGACGGCATCGTCTGAAAACTTCGCATTCAGAGAGTTCGGCCAAGACCTGGGAAATTCATCACCACTCGCGCATGGGTATTTGGCCGTGGGTCAACACCAATCGGATCCCATTTTGGGGATTGGGTGCACCACCTTTTTTAGAACCTATTCTAGTGGTTGGATTGGGATGTTCACTGGGGGTACGATTTGGGTTTTGACCCATAGCCATTTGAAGACAAGCAGCTCCGCGATGGTGGCCTTCGTGATTGCTGGCAAGGCGGGCTGCCTTGGAACATGGGCTCGCAAATTTCATCCTGTTTTGGCGAGGCCAATGATCCCTCCTTTGCCCGCGTGGAGTATGCGGCCAAGCAGGTTCAGGCATGGGTCATTATGAGATATTATGAGTTTGCCGATGTTGACTCAGAAGTCTTGAAGTCCTGGTTGATATGTCTTATGGGTGTTCTCTAAGATCCGTTTCTTTTGGAGGAAACATGTCCCATGAATCTGCCACTGCTATGGTTGGACGGATTGCCCTGCGTCAGCCTAACCCAATAGGCGCTTTCCTCTGCACGGAAGATTGCTCGGCGGCAGTTTGCGACCCCTGGCAGCAACCAGCCCCTGGCTCCCTTAACAAAACTCAAAGTTTGAACTGTGGTTGAAACAAAAACCCAGTGCCCAGTCAGGAAGGTTTTTGGGGTTCGAACCCAGCTTGAACCCATGATCCTTGTCATTTTCTTCTAGGACCATGATTTCAACCCACGTTTGTACAAACTTGTTCACTTTAGTTTGGGAGTGGTGGAGTGAACTCCATGGTTTCCTCCAGAGGGTCAAAGGAGGTGTTGCTGTGTTCTTCAGAAAGTCCTGGTTTGAGTCAGTGAGAGGCGATGGTGCCCAATATTTTCGTTCAGCTGGAGATGAAGCATCCAGACCACTGGCGGAGCTTCCTGGTGAAGGTGTGTCGACTGCCGGGTGGCCAAAGCTGTCGGCCGGGTGCTGGGGTACCCCCCTGTTTGGCTCACTTGCCCAAAGCGAATCGACCTTTTGACCGTTTGGCTTCCCATGTTTGGACCGCAGGATTGTAGTCTACTTGTCCATTTACCAGAGTTCCATTTGGGGCCCTAGTTCGAGCCACGCCCGTTTCGAGACATACCCATGGCGATTGGTCTTTTTTTCACAAGAAAGATGGGTCTGTAGGAAGCTGGAAGCCCAATGCAGGTTGCATCTGGTAGTTGGGGTGAAACGGAAACGCCCTGCCTGCAAGCGTGTCATTTGACACTTGCAGTTGAATCAGATTGTTAACCCTATGTGGGGGTTTTAGTCAACTGCTAGGGTTCTCATAGTATCCCAACTTCCTAACAGGGAACCTGATGGCCCCTTTCAGGTTAATTAAAGTGGCCCGGGTCCGACCATCACTGGGCTGGCTTGCCCCGCTGACCTTCTGCAAAGTCCACCACATTACGGCGTTGTGTGTTAGCGTTAAGTTACAGCTTTGTATAACTCAGGTCTCAGTTTGATGGAGTTGAAGCCACATATACACATACACATATATGTTATGTGGTACATGACATTGTCTAAGGTATCTAGTATCATGCATTCTCCGTTGGCATTTAATTAACTGATCGGCATCGCCTTTTCAACAGGCGGCACGAACGTCAAGCATGAAAAAAGCACCACGACGTCCATCCGAGGTACGACTTCTCCGACTATCCGGAAGACTACGCGGGGCCACTGGACCGGCCCCCAGAGCCCCGGACGGTTTTTGGGTTGACGACCGCTTGAAGGCCGGAAAGAGATTGTGAGGACGGACTGCCGTTGGACCCGTGTGGTAGACGGTTTAAGGATCCTACGGAAACCACACAAGGGTCCTTCAAGCAAGGTCTGCGCGGATGTTGCGAGCTTCCAGGGCGAAATGGACGATTCTGGTCCCTGTGATGGTGCTCAGGGATTCCTGAATTTTTGTGAATCAACACCAGTAGTACGGATAGATGCCAGCAAAGTCATACCAAAAAGCGCAAAATTCGCATTTTGCCCCGACAAGACCCGCAGGCTAGGTTGTCAAGTATGGGTGTGGGACCGGTGACGGTCCCCGAGTCGCTGAGCGTTGCAGTTGAGCGCCCAAGCCTTGAGGGAATTTCGGCTGGTTGAACTGGGATATGTGGCTGTTGTCAAAACCGTTATGGTTGATCCCATTTTGGGGATTGGGTGAATTCACCACCCATTTTAGGTTTCCTATTTTAGTGGTTGGATTGGGACGTTCACTGGGGGTGCGATTTGGATTTTGACCCGTGGCCATGTGGGTGTGGCTCACAGCAGAAGAAGAGCTGAGGCAAAAAAAAAAAAGGTTGTTTAGTCTTTGTGTCCACTTAAGGTGCAATTTTGGGGGTGCATGTTTAGCCACAGCTGAAAGCCGATGCAAGCCTGATCCCCGTTTGGGTGAAACTGTCAGCTCCGAGGTCTGGACACTGGAGGCTCGCGAGAGTGAAGTGGACACGGACTCACTTGCCCCAGCCGTCAAGAGACGGGAAAAGGGAATGGTCGGGGTGATCCCCCCATGTTCTCACTGCCGGAGTTGGACTTCATCAGACTTTTGGGGGGCCATTTTGGTGAACAAGTAGATTTGGTTACTGCTTTTTCTCACAAGCCCACCAAGTGAGACCAGGTTTTGGGAATTTCTCTATCCCTCTTGGTTTCCTTTGAGCCGCTTTTTCCCGCGGGAAGACTCCTTTGCCTTTAGCGTCTCGAGCACGGAAGCCCTCGAGCTGGCCCAGGGCGAGCTCGTGGGCGGCGGCGCCGAGTTCATCCAGCAGATCTGCGTCGAGCAGTTCGGCATCCAGGACAGGGGTGGTACGTTTTTGGGTGTCAGTCTTTTTCAGCTTCTAAGGGGAAACCCAAAGCAACATGGTAAACTAGCTCCACCCACCACGAGCAGGGGTATTGGTCTGTAGGTGGCAGAGGTGTCCTTGTCATCGCTTGGCAGAAAATGGCCTTGGATTGGTCTCATTTACCAAGGACTATGGTCCGAAGGGGACTCCGGGGAATTCAACTGGGGGAGTCCTGAAGACAGGGAGTCTAGAGCCATTTTCAGAGAGCCCAAATCAGGTGTTTTCCCACCGGAAAGGGGGGTTGTACCCAAGCAAACCCCGAACTGGATGAACCCTTGAGAACCCAAAAGGGCAAAGACGGATTTCTGCCACTCCAATGACTGCTGGGCCAGCTCTCGGGGCTTTGGACAAGAGAAAAAGTAGTCGTTGGGGGGGGGGTGCTGAGCAGAGTATGGCCGAGCGGAGGGGTATTCAGGCGCCTTGTCCAAATGGTTGCGACAAGGTGCCAGAATGCTTGCAAGGCAACTTGCAAGCGTCGGTTTGTGCAATGGTTGATCATCGCAGCCGGGACTGCAGCAAAGATGACTTCTGGCGGCAATGAAGGCAAATGAAACACGAGTCAACAGGACTCACACTGAATGGTCAGTGGCATTCAGTGGCGATACCTGCAAGCCAGCACTTGTTTGTCTTTTTTTTGCATTTATCATATTGCATTCAATACAATTTGCGAGTATTGTTTGTTATTACTCCGTACAAATTATCAATGTTTGTCAATCTCATTGATATCTAATGTACAGTACATGAACTGCTTTGCGTCCACCACCCAGGCATTTTCAGTGCTCCTTGCTGAGTACCTGTGTGAAGCCCCAGGATCCTCCGCCGATCACGGACCCGATCTTCAAGATGATCGCCGCCGAGAACCTTGAGCAGGCGAACCCAAAATTCACCGGTGGCAATCACAGGTATGGGGGGCTCGCGTGTTTTAGGTTGGACCCCCAGAATGGATTTTGTGTTTTCATTGGGTTTTCCCTTCAAGACCACCGAAAAGGATATCCTCAAAGAAAGACAGACTATCGGAAGGTGGGGAGGATTTCTAGCTGTGAGGCAAAAGAAGGCTTGCAGTGGTTCAGGTTGGGGCAAACTGTGCATGAAGCATGTTTGTAAGGGTCCACAGCTGTGCATTTGCGTGTGTATGAAGCAGACTCTTCAGGGACCATCAACATCCAACTAGGGATCCCCCGCCCATCAAGGAGTCACAACAGCTTGGTCTGATCAGTGACTTACTGCTGCTCGTTAAGTCAGCAACTCGATTGCCAGGGCTGGTCATTACTTCTGCCGGCTTTGACAAGTGGAAAGGTGTCCATTCGAGCCATGACCATATACGAGCTACACTTGAGGAGTTTTGGCGACACACGTTGCGGCGACAAAACAATGGCCACGGAAGCATTAAGGATCGGATCTTGTGGATGTCCGTTCAGGGGTCCATATATCTTCGGAAGCATCACTTCTTGTGGGGTGATACTCAAGAGCATTGAGACTTCCGCGGTCCCTCGCTAGGCGCCATGCTGCGGATGACAAAGTCTTGCTGCAATTGGGATAGATGAAGCCCTACGCCTTTGAGAAACTGCTAGTCAACTGGTGCCGATAGGCGTGGATTTTGCCACAGTTGTTCACTTGCTTCTTCCTTCTTTTCTTTTTTTTGGGGGGGGGTTGAGGGCAATGTTGCAACAAACCCTAAAAATATAATTTCAAGCCCCACACCTGAGGGGTGGGGGGTGGTTGGCTGGTCCAACCCCACGTTCCGCACTTGGGGGCGGGCCTCGAGTGCTTCAGGTGAAGCAGAAGTTGCAGCGGGCGTGGGAGCTCAGAGGGGCAAAGGGGGTGGTGTTCGGTCCATTTAACTTCTCGACCGCAAACCAAACGGGGGTTCCCGCAGGCAAATGGCTGTGGTTGTCAAAACCAATGGGATCCCATTTTGGGCTAGGTGCACCACCCATTTTAGAACCAATTTTAGTGGGGATTGGGATGTTTACTGGGGGTGCGGGATTTTGACCATGGCCAAATGTTCCTGAAACCAGGCGCAACATGTGCGAACCTGATCAGGCCCTTAGTTGGTTGAACTGTAGGTAACTATGGCTCTGCATGGAGTGTCCTTGGAGTCGGCCTGTTATTGGGTGTGAATCCAAGAAAGAAGCAGCAGCCGTCCACAGTCGGAAGGATCCATCGACAAGATTCCGATTCGAGGCCCTGGAACAACCCTATTGACAAACGGCGGAAACACCCTTTCGTGCGTTTCTTATACCAAATCGTTTGGAAGCGTCCGGATTTGCTTTGGGCTTGCTGTCAGAAAAGCATCGTTTGAAAACCCATTAACCCTGAAACAATCTACCCACACACACACAACTCCTTGAAATCCCATTCAATACCCGTCTTAAGAGCCTCTGAAGGCCCAGCTCCAAAACCGGGGGGAAGACTCACCCAACAGAAGCTTCTGACCACCCAGCTCTAATTATTCACCTGGGGGAAAACCCGAGCCTCTCGCCTTCTTGCGAAGCGCTCGAGGAGCGCTTGGGCCCTTCCCTGCCGGAGCGCTGCAATTCATCGCAGGCCGCGGCAGAGGACTCCTCGGCGACGTGACGTGACTCGCGGGGGGAGCGGGGGAGATGGGCGCTGCCGTCTTTCTCGGTTTTTAGTTGGTGCCCCTTGTTGGCTGGTTTTTGAAGGGAAGCTGCTATTCATGTATATTTCTGTTTTGGGGGCTGTCTTTTGTTGAGTTGGTGGAACTTTCTGGTTTCAAGGCGTGGGTTTAACCATCGCCTTTCTTGAGTTGGTGCGTTGGTTGGGTTTCAGGAAAACCGAAGTCCATTTTCGGGGTCCGGTACCCTTTGGGGGTGGTTTTACCGGAAGCCGAAAAGACGAGGGTCCGCAGGAGGGACATGAAGCTAACTACCCCAAGAAAACCAGGGGACCTGCCCCCATCGCTTGGGACAAACATTTTGACATGACTCATATTGGGTGTGTGGTGTTTTAGGGGATTCCCCAAAGCGGTTTTCCTTTGCCTTTTTCCTTTAAAGCCACAGACAAGGCGGTACCTGCAAAAAACACACACCCGAATATTGAAACCCCACACACTAGGTCCATCAAAGTGAACATGTGCGTTATTTTTTTTCAAGCTGGCCGTTGATGGCAAGCCAAAAGGACCACCAGGCAGCCGAGGTCGTCAAAGTGCTTACGCCGGCCCTTGCATCTTGAGGGGTCAAGCATCATGTTTTCTATGGTTGCTGTAAACCGAACAGACCCAGCAACATACGGATCAGAAGGAAACCACCTGCAAAACCCTTCGCTGGAAGGGTGGCTGCCGATGGATGTGTCAGTCCTTAAGCCCCCAAAAGCTGATGAAGCCTCACCACGAATTCCTGTGCGCCCGTCGGGTTGTCAATGGGACTTGCCAAATGCCTGGCTTCCACTTGGTTTCCGTTTCAAAGCACCGCAAAAAGGGTACTATCAAATCAGTTGCTCCTCGAAACATCTCATGTAGCTGTGGCTTTTTGTTGACCGACCTTTGGGCAGGTCCACGATTTTTGAGACCATGTCTGGTTGACCTTCATTTTGGTTGGGCGCGAAAGGGGGAGAAAAGAAGTCCCTTAGCTTCCTTGACAAAAGTTCAAAATCCTATGAACAGATGTAGCACTTTCCCTGCACGAAAGAAACCCTAGACCCATTTTGAGAAGTTGCAGGGAAAAAAGCAGGGCCCCCAGAAGGAAGCCTTGAGGACTGCGCTTGGAAAGCCTGGCTTTTTTTAGGAAAGACATCAATCCAGCTTCAGTTCTCTTTCCGGATGGCACTCGCAAGCCGATGTGCCATTCCGATTTCTTCGACCGCAAGGAGGCAATCGCGATTCTAAAAAAAGAAAAGTGTTCCCAGTTTTCTGCACGTCTCCTTTGGTTGTTATGGCCGAGCTCGCCACCCTTCTGGCTTTCTGCGGAGTATTTCTCGAACTGACCGCTTGGTGTCGAGCCCTTCCACCTCTCTGCCACAGGAAGTTGGACCAAATAGCAAACGAAGAACAAGGTGGTTTTGGCTAGCCGCCTCTAGAATTTCCTGCACCCCAATCATCTTGGGCCCCCAGAACGGCCACGTTTTGAGGTCCAATACCTTCCAAAGCTCCCTAAGAAGGCTCTGATGAGTCTCCCCCCCCTTTCCCCCTCGACTCAACCGCCGAGAAAAACAGAAGAAACAAAAAAAAGCGCCGCTTCCCAGCCGCCTCCGCGAGGAGCTGGGGCTGCTTGAGCCAGTGGTGCTTCAGGAAGGCCGGCGCTTCTTCAGCCACGGGACCTGCGTCGAGGCGATCAGCCGGACCGCTGGGTTTGGGCAGCAATGGACGACCGCTAGGCGTTTGTCTTTTCTTCTTTTTTCTCCCATGCTCCTTAAATGGATTCATCCTATCTTTTGGGGTAGACCCCAAACAATTTGGGGGGAGTCCGAAGAAGCAGAATTGTGATTTTGTCGGTAAGGTGTGTTGCTGCGGCTCCTGGGTGGGAAATCGTATTTCCAGGCTGACTGAATAGAACATGCCCCTATGTCCGAGGGTGCTAAGGTGGGGCATGCCTGCCAACTGCCACCCGCAATCCATATTGCACCAGTTGGAATTGGAAGTTTATCAACCATGGGGTTTCATTTCTCCCACCAGATGACACCCCAATGATGGCTGAGACCACTTGGGATAGATGAAACCAGAGTTTCATGACGGTTTCTCGAAGCCTATCCCAACTGCGAGGATTTCGCCTCAGGAAGCAACCTGAGAGAGAGAGACAGCTCGGAGCTGGCAGGTTCGGATCAGTCCAATGGAAGATGCCAAGCGAAACAGAGAGGCGGGTGCCCTGCAACGGGGTTGATCCGGGTCCGGGTATTTTCAAGGTCAACCCCCAAATGAACACACCCCAATCTCAGGTTTCGACGACCTGATACAGCAAGTTGGAGTCTGTCTTTTTCAAGGTTGTGATTGGCTTCTTTTTTGGGGTTTTCCGTCAAAACCAAGCAAGACAGGAGTCCCCTAAAGCACACGCAGAGACCCATATGGCCATACATCTTGGTGGACAGACATCCCCCACCTAAATGGAGTGCGCCAAAGGGTCCCTACTTAAACTTGGTCGCCATACTTCCCTTTTCAAATTCTTGGGTTCCGAGAAAAGAAAGAAAAGAAAAAACAACCAGGCAAGTGTGCCCACTAGATCCCCATTTTCCCGGCAACACCATCCACATACCTACGAAAGCCAGTGAGCAAAAAACCGAAGCCCTTGTTGCCAGGGCTAGGTTTAGGCTCTGATCCCTGATGTTGAAGCTCGCGGAACCCTCCGATAGACTGAGGCCTTGTTCACACAGGGGGCCTTGTTCACACAGGCGCTTGCACCAAAAGAACAGTCATGGAGCATCCGAAAGAAGCCCAAGCTGTTTAGAGCCTATCTGGCTTCGCCCAAATCCGCAGATCCATGAATGACTTCATGCAGGATAACCTTATATTAGTTCAGAATCCTTGAAATCCGTATTAAAGGTAACATATGAAGAAGGGAAACCAAGATGAAGATACATCTACAACATATACAGTAGATGTGGTATATATGTTGCTTCTTTTCATTTGGATTCATCATGTTTGTTTACATTTCATGTTCATTTCTATTCTTGTTTATGTTCCTTTCATGTCATGCCCTTCCTCTACTGTAGCTCATGGGACATAGGATTGACGGCTGACCCTTCCTTCCTGCGATCCACGTTGTGTTTTTGTTTCAGAGGGTCCACATAAAGACAAACAGTCACCATTTTGATTGTTATGCAGAAGGATGCCCTCAAACCCAGCACGCGGTAGAGCAGAGCAGGGGAAGAGCACAGCACAACACAACAACACACACAACAACAAAAAGCAAAAACAAAAACAACAACAACACGCGAAGCACAACACAAACGAGCCACACACGTCACACAGTGGATGGACAACATCAAGCACCAGTTGGTATGGATGAAACCCCATTAATACTGGTATCAACCACCCGAAGTGGATGTTGTCCACGGTATGATTTCATTGCAGGCATATAGGTGTCCTTTGGATTGGTTAGTTTGATTAGAAATAGATGGTTCCACTGGTTTCGATTGGTTTTATAAACCACGAACCATGGCCATCCAGTTTACCAAAGGGCCACCTAGGCTCCAAACGCAATGGGGGGGGGGGGTAAATTGCCTTTCGTTTTTGTGGTTGCTATATGTGTGTATCTCCCAGGCAACACCCTGCCATGGTGAAAAGCAGGTGGCGCCTCCTGTCGCACTCGCTCGCCCAGGCTTTTGGTGATGGGCAAGCTGCACACCTGGCGTCTCGACATGAACCAGCTTGCCACGAAACATCATGTTGAGAGGAAGCTTTGTCCTTTCTGGACCCCATTTGAACCCCATTTGGACCCTATTTGGATCCTATTCGGATCTGAGGAGGGGATGCCCACGTGTTCTCCACCTTTCTGCCACATTTTCTGGGTACACGTCATGCGGTTTGGCTTCTGAGCAGCTCAATTGTCTGACCTGTTGGCCTGCTGAGTTTCCTTTTTGGGTCCGCTTGTGAAGATCCCAAGAGGTTGAACTTTTGCTTCCAGGTAGGTTGCTTGCTTGGCTGGTTGGTTGGTTGGCTGGTTGGTTGGTTGGTAGGTTGGTTGGTCAGGGGACCTTTGTTGATTTTGGTGTTTGGTGTTCTGTGCCGGATGCCTTTCCCAATGGTTGAATTTGCCTATGCGCCTGGGGCAGGGCCTTCGGGATCCAGAAAAACAACCTGGAACATGGCCGTTGATGGCGTGCGAAATATTGGCCGTCGAGAACAAAATGGTCCCTTTTTGATGTGTTTTCGCCAAGATGGCAGATTACAAAGGCTTGAAGCTGCCAGCTTCACCAAAACACCCCTTTTACTTTGAACCCGGCTGACGTGCAAGGATGCCCGGCTCTCCGTTTGCAAGGTTGGACAGGACTGGCGCAAGAGAATCCGCACATGTTGTTTGTGTTTCGACTGGGTTTTGGAGAATGCAAAAGCGTCGTGTGGGACTATGAACAAGGAGGTTCTGCGTCAAACAACAAAAACACAAGTTGAGGATTGTCCAAGCCAACAAACATATGTTGACTGTTCGCCAGCAAAGAGCCAGAAAGACCGGGGAGCATCCGCTCGCTCGAGTGCTCGCCCCGCTTGAGCGAGTCTCAAGTCCAGGAGGAGTCGCACCAGGTGTTCTTGCACCCCAGGCCGCTCTTTCCAAAGCAGATGGTGCTGGTGCCCGGGGCCCAAATTCATCGAGACAGTGCAACGGATCAGACATGACGCCAATCAGTCGGAACTTGTGCCGTACGGTGTGTCAAAAGGTCCAGATGTTGGTGCCCAAAAGCAGGTAGTAAACAACTAGCCCCAGGAAAGACCATTCTATGTATCGCAACCAGTTGGATCCCAGACTGGAAAATGGCCGTCTCCTTCCAGTGCCGTTTGCGTGCCTTCTGCTCAGGCAGAGCCGCGTGGTGACTGAGGCCTACGATCCAAGTTTGGGAGGGACTCTGAGCAGCGTGCTTTGACCCCCAACTGGTGTGTCCGTTCTGTCCCCATTTCACCCAGACTTTGATGCCTGTTTAACTGTTTAACCATTGGTTAAAAGTAAAGCCTGTATCAATCTGTATCACCATCTCAGTAGAAGCAAAAGTCGACGGATTTAACTCAGGCGCTTGCTTGGGGTTGATTTTGAATTGGGTGCACGTTTTAGCACCGACCAGTTAGGAGGGTATTCGACATTTAAGATGCTCACTTGAGCACATGACGAATACGCACGATACTACCACGTTGAGGGTAGGACATGGGAAAGATTGTGGTACCAATGTGTCTTTTTTTCCACTACCGTTGTGAGTGATATTGATCGCAGTGAGCAACCAGAGTCATGCTGGTTAGTTGCTCATGAGTTATCGAGCACTCTTTGTCCGGATTGACAACAGACACGTGTGATGATCATCACTTACCATCCGCTTAGAACCCACAAAAAGGGACTTACAACTTAGAAATATGTGGATGAGTATGGCTTCAACCACTTCCGTGAGCTGCATTCAGTCGCCACGTTGGGTGCTGCCAGGTTTCAGAGGAGGCCGGGGCTGCTTTCGACTGCCGAGCATGCCAACCTGAAGATTTAGAAAAGAAACCAAGCACTCACTCCCTGAGTTCGCGAACTTTCTACCTTTGGGATCACCATTTTTGTGCACAAACTGAAAGCTCAGGCTTTTGGCCAATCCCGCTCGATCCGGTGAGACCATACTCCTCCAAAACGGCTGTCATCTTGTTTGCCCAAAGAAAGACCTCGAACCTTGGTTCCAAGCCATGCGGTTCCTTAGGTTTGTATGTTTTTTAGTTGGTTTGTGGTTGGACACGTGTGGAAGTTGAATGGCTTCCTTCCAGTAGCTTTTTGCATACGCTTAATGCTGGATGCGTTTTGGCAGTTTGCTTTAGTTGGCTTTCCATTTCACCCACAGTTTTAGCAGGGAATCAGGAAGATGTCAGCCTACAGACGGATCCGAACGCATCGGCTGCAGGCGCCGGCTTCCGCTGAAGCGGCTGAGGCCGAAGCCCCTGTGGAGGCACCTCCGGCCCCAACAGCTCAGGCGCGGTGAACCGATCGGGTCATTGGGTCGCGAGTCGTAACCAAAAATCTGTGTCTGACATGGGGGTACCCCAAAAAATGTTGAGTGTCCCTTTGGTTTCTCTCCAAAATCCACCAAACAACAGGGGTTCCGAGCCATTTCCCTAAGGAAACCTCCAGAAGTGGCGATTGCTTCAAGGGAAACCCCCAGTCAATTGATGAACTTTTGATTGGGGAATCCTGTGACAAGTGTCAACTTTGGGACTTGCAAAGGGGTGTTTGAAGCGACCCCCAAGGGAAAGTAAAACAATGGGTAGGCGTTATGTGTCTACTATAAGAGCATTCTTTGTTGGGCAGTCGGTGCTTTTTGGTGTACTTCAAGACCATTTGGGTGTGTCGCTTTTAGTGGTACTAGTACCCCTTTTTGGTGGCTTTAAAGGGGTCCCCTGAAAAAAGAGACTCTCATTTAGTTGCCCTTGTGGGAAGGATTGGAGCCATGGCTTTCACGTGCCACACTCGTCCTTTTGATCGGTGAGTTTGGCAATCGATTCCACTGGTTTCGATGGGTTGCCCCATGTACCAGGAAAATCCATCTATTTGTCCAACACATCAAAGATGACAACTGTCGCCGCTCAGAACTTGCCAATCGTGGAGGTGCAGCCTGGGCTGACACTCGCTGCACGTGCGCCTTTCATATCTGGGCATTTGATCCTCCGAGTCTAAGGGAGCTTACTATTGCAGAGTCAGGGCTTTAGGAAAACCAAAGAATTCAGCCATCTTCCGCACTCGGAAAGCTGAGTGGGATTGAGTGGGGTGGAAGAACAAAACGGATCGGGGGATTTGCTGACAACAACACGCACAACCATTCCCCTGGTTTCGTTTCTTATTTGATTATTGACAACCATTGCATGTTGTCATTTCTACACATGGAATGTTGTGGTTTCTTTGTTGCATCGTTGAATGGCTATGTCTCAACAAAACAATATGAACCCAAGAAGCGCTTTGCTTTTTTTTTAAGACCAAGGTCTGTGTCTCAGAATGGGGGTCCCCTAGATCCTTAGTTTCCTTTCAGATGCCAACCACAAGGGGATCTCTTGTCCATCCCTCCAGCCGCTCCCGGAGGCGCCTTTGCTGGCGGTGCCGCCGCACCGCATTCGTACACAGCCGGAGGAGGCGAGGCGTCCCGAGTTGGCGTTTCACAAAACAAGAACACAAAAGGGGGACACCCTCCAAAAAGACGCGCGGAATTTGGACCCTGAAATCCAAAATAGTTGGTTTCCGTTTTAGGTTTGCCTTGACACACAAACCAAAAGGGGATCTGAAAATTATTTTGGAGAAGCTTCCAAACGGGGTGTTAGAAGATGGGTATTTGGACCCGCCTTCATGAGTGGCTTGCCAGTGGTGTCCCTGTACACCAACCCCAAATGTGTGTGTGTGTGTGTGTGCGCGTGTGTGTGTGTGTGTGTGTGTGTTTCTGATTCACTTGGAATTGGCCACCCTGTGCACTGTTTATTACTCAAGTATGTGTTTGTTCCACCATAAACAAAGTCAGCATAAGTTGACCCTTCCAGGGGGGAACAAACGGATCACGGAAGGCAGATGAATCGCTAGGACTTGTGGTTTCGGGGGCAGCAAAAAAAACCTGAAAGCGAGCTTGTTTCGATTTTCCTGAATTAAGCCGACTGAAACCAGAAGCAGCAGGTGGTGGGATATGGGGTACGCCCTATTCTAGGAATCCCAGACATGTTCAGGGATTGTCGAGTCTCCAAGATGGTGCACTTTGGCATAGCATGGTAAAAAGCCGGTGAAACTATCGCATGTTTTGCAAAGATATTCTTGTCCATGGCTTGGGGATTAGGCTTGGTGCTGTGAAATGCCGAGAACATTTGGGTTTGTCTGAAATATAAATCGCAACCTCCAACATTTGTGGTGTCCCTTTGGTTTCCCTTTAAACACATCCAAAACAGTGCCGAGCGTCCAAAAAAGAACGAGCCACCCATTTCCAAGCAAGGTAGAAGCAAACATGCGGGTTTTATGGGCTTAACTCTGGGACACCCATTTGCGTGTGTGTGTGTGTATGGTGTGTGTGTGTGCCACATTGACCACATTGAGGAAGTGCTCAAAATAGCCAGTTAAATGCCCCTTTCAGCAGGTGACACAAAACCCGGGCACGGTACAGTATTGGCCGCGTTTCGGTTCGTGTCGCAGAATTGCCTTCGCCGGTTCGGAGTGGAACGGTTCGGTTCGGTTCGTTGAAATGGTAACGGTTCGAGTCGCAAGCTTACTCTAATACCTCTAAATGACATTGTCCCGACCTGTAATCCTCGGAATGAGGACACCAGTGATTTTAGATAAACGATCGGATGGGAGGTCATGGGATGTTGATTTCGGAATCAGGATCAAATCAGATCTCGCAAATCGGCAACTCCCTCAGACTCGGTTCACGAAGGGATTTGCACCATGCGCCTTGTCACACCTTTCCTTCCCCCGGCCTGCCTTGAGCTTTCGGCCTGTCCTGAAATGATTTCCCCTCGGGTGCTCAGCATCACCTTTGGGCCTTGGAGCGATCTTGCTTTTGCTGGGGGGGGGAGGATGGGATTTATTTGTTTGTTCTTCTTTTTTTTCTACTTGCATCCAGAAGATGTTTGCTTTTGTCCTGGCTTCCAAGGGAATCCATGACTACTGGAATTGTTTTTTTAGTTTTTCCCAGGCGGCTGAAGCAAACGGGGGATGCAGACTTAGCACCAGAGCCCAAGAGCCCAGGATCTGAGTGTCCAAGACTTCACCGCAGCGCTTGAGCTGCCGCGCGCTCGGTGAGAGTGGCGCCCATACATACACGTTCCTATACGTATGCCTAACATGATATATACATTGTGACATATATGCATGCATATGCGCATCTATACATATCTACATTTATTTGTCTAAATGTATATATATATATATGCAAGTGTATATAAATATATGCATATATATATAGAGGTATTTACATGTACAACGTATGTGTTGTGTGTGTGTGTGTGTGTTTAGTAACTGTGACACTCTCAAAGATGGTTAGTGGTGATGTGTTTGTATAGGTTAAATGCTTTGCAACAGCCTCCTGGTCGCAGAAAAACAAAAAAATCGACACGTGAATTGCACTGGCTGTCATTTTTATACAACGACAGCCGGAGGCTTTCCGCACTGGGCCATGTCTCGGAACTTGCGAATTAATTATTGGATATTACTGGCTGACTTCGAAGGGCCGCAGAAATCTCTGCAGATTTGGTTTCACTGAAGCCTTCAGTTCGGCTACCCTCTTGGCTCCATGTTTGTGCGGAGCAATGGGGGGCTCCGATTCGAGAGCTTGCGAGGCTGCAAGTGGGAGGAGTGGCCACCTGGTCAGTGATCGCTACCGATCGACACCCCTTGGAGACGCACTTGCAGGCAGATGTCAAGTGCTTTGGCCGGCCACGGACAGCAAAGCAAGGATTGGTCAAATTCAACCAACGAGACGCGCAAATGGACAGGTCTATTGAGGGATGCGCCAAGAAGAGTCCCTCTGAATGGGGTTGAGAACCCGTCTACGAAACCAACACCTCTCTTGACCCACACGTGTGCCACACATTCAGAACACATGGCCAGGTGCTGCCGTTTCCACTCGCAGCGTCGCCTTTGCCTTGGCCTTGGGAAGCTGAGCGATCCATCCATTTCCTGGATCGAGCAACCAGTCTGAATGGTCGATGCAAGGGTAGGGAATTGCTTGCGCGTTTGCGCTCTTGCGACTGCTTTGTGTATCTTGGAATCGGGGGAGATTCAACTCCAAAAACCTGGTGGAACATTCTTGGTCAATCAACCTGCTCTTTTCTGCCTCTTGGAAACCCCAACCGGGGGTTGGAAATTGGGTTGGAGCAAATGCTCGGAGCAGATGCCTCTTCTGCATGGCTGAGGAGATATCCCTTGGAGCTACTCTTTGATCGCCTGGTTCGCGAGGTGCGTCAATGAAAAGAAGGGCCGAAGGGAATTTTAAAAGGAAGCCGACCCGCTTCAGGAAGCGGTCCCCCGACGATTTGGGACGTGTCATACTAGTTGAGTCTTAAGGATCCCCGTTTTAGAGGTTCCTTCAAAGGTTGAAAAGAAGACTGGCCATGCAGGTTGAACACCTTTGTGACCTCCTTGCCAAGCGTTCATCCATCCGGGGTCCCGAGATTTGGCCCGCTTTCGGATGTTTTGGTTGGAAATCTGGGACACTGGTCTCCACACTCGAGTATCGCCAGATGAGCGCGGAGACGGTGCCGTCCTTCCAGTTCAAGCATGTCTTCATGCCAGCCAGCCGACCAAGAGCCGCGAGAAGCGGTCGGTTTGCGAACCGACATGCCTTTTACCCCCCCCCCCCCCCTACAGATTAGCATGGACCCCCAAAAAGCAATTTGGACCTGTTTGGAAAAGTTGGAGCGCCGCGTTCATTTGAGCCTTTGGGCAGAGGGCTTGTGTTCCATGTTGGGAGACGTCGAACTTGGGGAACTGGTCCAAACAAAGAGATGGACACAGGTACCAGGTGTCCTCCTGAGTTCGACCATCAAACTTCGGACGCGTGCAGAAGGATGGACAGTGGTGCCATTTGAAGGACTGGCCGAAAAACTGGGTTGGACGTATCACTCGAATTGTTTGCAAATAGCACTGATGTTTTGTGAAAGGGCAGGACGGATGCTTCTTAAACAGCGCCCCCTCCTTTGAATAATCGTCAAGCGAGAATCCAAGCGGAATTTGGAAGCCCGGCCGTTTGTTCTTAGAGTCTCTCGTTTTGAGATCCGAATCATACTGAGTGCCAACCGTTGATTTCTGAATGTGATCTCGATTTGCCGGGTTTATGGTCCAACGATTTGTGTGCTACCCTTGCCTGTCAGATATATGGAAGAGATTGTTTGAAGCCGTGCGTCCCATGTTGTCTAGTTTGCACTCGAAAGGATTAGGAAGGTTGCGGAGAACGAAGGTGTGATTCACAGCTTCCTGTCATTGTGAATCCCTTGTTTTCGGTTGATGAAATATGTCAGCACCTTTCGACACATGGGTGCTTCTCAAAATTGCTAACCCGATTTCCTTTTGGTTTCTCTTTAACCATCTTTAACCATCCGACAAGGGGTCTGAAATGAATTGGGAGAGCCCCCCACAGGTCCTTCAAGCTCTAGCCATGTCTTGGCACAAAAACGCAGCTGCCACGGCTCCACAGCCGCAACGTTGCGCTCCGTGTTTCGCCTAGGTCCCGCAGCCTGCAGAAGGCGTGGGGCCTGGAAACGGGGAAATCCGAGAGCCGGACGGGTAGACACGCTGGCGGTCGGCAGGCAGCCGTTCCGGAGCTGGGGGGGATCAAAATCGTAGTCGGAAAATTTCCCGGATTCAGAAATTAGGGTTCAGAAACTAAAAAGTCGGATTCAGAAACTGGGTTCAGAAAGTACCAGACTCGGATGGTAGGTATCAAAATTTGCTTTTAAAGAGGGAGCCAAGGAGATGGTAGGAGAGTTGGTACCCTTTTTGGGTGTTTGAAGGGAAGTCAAAGGAACACCGGCCATGTGCTGGGTTGCCGTTGTGATAAATCCTGTTGGACTTTTGGAAGATAAATGCGAGCAGCGGCCAAAATCCCCATTGGCCATTTAAGCAGATTTCATATGGGTGGTATTATGGCCAATGTAAACCTTTATAATTATGTTGGTAGAAGCACAAGTCAATGGGTTTTGGGCGTTGCTCACGTCTTTCTTTTTCTTTAGTTGCTTTTCGGAGTCTTTTCGGAAGCAAGGAGATGAGACCCCGCACGCGCTTCAGATCTATGAGCTGCAACTTGTTTTCGAGTGGACACTGGTCACTCTAGTGGCAGTGAGTAAGGGGGTTTGTCGATTTCCCCTTACTGGAAATCGAGGCAGCCTGGAAGCCGGAACAGACTTTGGCCAACTGCTCTGAGGCGGTAAGCTCGCCGAGCTCGCGAAGGCCCGACCACCCGACCCCCCCGGTTGTCAACAGGTGCTGGGCGAAGCGGAAAACACATCTGGCTGCGGTGGTCAAAACCGTTATGGTTGATCCCATTTTGGGGATTGGGTGAATTCACCGCCCATTTTAGGTTACCTATTTTAGTGATTGGATTGGATTGGGATGTTCACTGGGGGTACGATTTGGATTTTTATGGGTCATCTCAGGGTAAGATGGGTCAGCAGTGTCTCGCCATTTTTGATGTCTCTCATGTGCTTGGCGTGCTCTCGCGTTGCGGGGTAGTGCGTCATGCAACTCTGAATGCTCGGGGTTGGACTCCTGCTTTAATTTGGGAGGGACTGAGGGGAACAACATCATGGGTCCAGCCATATATGTGTCAAAAGACTGACTTGACTCATTCAAGGCCATTTAAAACACAAACACACACACAAAGCACACCCTAAGAAAAGGTAACACAAACACATCGAAGCATGATGAAGCATGCAAAGGTCGCACTCCAGCGGCAAGATCTGGACATTCCGAGTGCATCGCTCAGGCGGTCAGCACCACCTATGAAGCAGCCATGCTGAAGTTGGCAGGCATTCGCCTGGAAGCCCATCTCCGTCGGAGTGGCGACTAAAGGGGGCGGCGGTTTGCTTGGCTGAAATGAAGCGAATTCCGACATGGGACCGGATCTAAAGAAGAGAAATGGACCAGTGGGTGAGTCGCGGAGTTTTCCCAGCTAGTTTTAAAACACATCCAATAAGGCGTTTTAAATGTACTCCATGTTGGTTTCCACATGAGCTACGTCCAAAACCTCCGTGTACATGTTTAGTAGGAGTTGTGTGATATCGACTTGTGCGTAAGCCGAATCCCCACACGCGTAAGCTAGTGGCGTAAGCAAAATGATACGACATAGCAAATCACAACGCGTTTAGGACATGGCTCACATGAATCTTCGAGTGCAATCGGGCATGGGAGCTAGCCACTCGGTCTCGTGGTAAAGTTTTGCAGTGGCAGTACGTCAAAAACATGCTGAACCTTGCCGTTTTTGAGCATCTCCCATGTAAGAGACTGCAAGCGAGATGGTTGCAAAGCTAAGGGCTCAACTACTTATTGTGGGTCACTGCTTAATAAAGCCTCTCCCCTTGAAGAAACATGTTTGGGATATTCATTGTATTTGGTAGAATAGCGCCTTCCTGGTTTGTTTTTGCTTAATCTGATGCATCCTCAGGTAACAGCTTTCTTTGGTGCATGTTGCTTGGATGTCAGGACTTTAACTTTTTGCCAACTAGTGGGTTTTCCACAAAAACAACTAAAAGTTAAACTTTTAGCAGGGGAGCAGAAAGCAACCCAGCTTTGGTTTTGGATAGCTCGTTCTATGGACAACTCCCCGGATGCCCAAGCCAGCGGGCTCCGGCTCGCCTTGGCGACACAGAGGCCGGGGCACGTCCAGATTGGTGGCGTTCACCGGCACCTGGGTGTCGGGAGCTCGGGAAAGAAAAGCGACAGGGGCAACTGCTAGGTTTGGAGGTCCCAAATTGACTCAAAGGACTCACCCCACGGGAAACCCACAGAATATCGTTTTAATTAAACAGTAACGGTGCCTCGGGGTTGGCCACAAGCCTGAACTGGTTTTGGACATGCGGCACAGCAGGAGCGTGCTTGGTGGACATGAAACATTCATATGGCTGTGGTTGTCAAAACCAATGGGATCCCATTTTGGGGTAGGTGAATTCACCACCCATTTCAGAACTTATTTTAGTGGTTGGATTGAATCGGATGTTCACTGGGGGTACGATTTGGATTTTGACCCATGGCCATATCCCACCCACTTGTAAGCTTAGGGAAACGAGTTCTGAATCGAAACAAATCATCGAGCCTTCGACCTGAGTTGAGCTTCGGTTTTCGGGGCGCGTGTTTCTTGGTTGGCCACTCGGCTTGGGAAAAAGGAATTGGAAACTCCCAGCACTTGCCAGCAACTAAAATGGAACTCTTCGACCTTTCGGGGGGTCCTGGTTTGGACCGGGTCTTTGTCAGGTTCCATGTTAATTGGGGGAGGGTAGCCAGTTTTGGCGGTGAAGGGAAACCAAGAGACAAGCCTCCCAAGACAAGCCTAAAGACAAGGTCCCGCGGCCCCCAGTAGTGCCCTTTTACCAACTTCTTTTGTGGAGGGTTCCCCTACTAAAATTGACTACGGAAACAAAAGTTGGCACCCTTATTCTATCCTACTGGAGGACCTAGCTAAAGACACCCGAATGGAACATTTGCCTCACAGACGGACATCCTGATCCACGTGCGCTTCCCTGCCCTTCTGTTCTCGAGCAAGGTGGCCCCAAACAAACCACCCACACAACGCGCAACAGACAAACATATCACATGGTGCCGAAAACGGGTCCTTGGTTTCCCTTTTGGGCAGTTTGAATATCACCAGTTGGATTTGAGATGTTCAACAGGCCTAAGCGTCTCGGTCATCAAAACAAGGCCCTTCTTGAGGTCCACAACTTTCTACTGGATGAGATTTGCGATGTGCCTTTCCCCCTTCAATGTATGGATTCGTTTTCTTTGTTTGATGCTTACCGCCGAAAGCCCTCCAACAAAAGTACATTCCCGGCCACAGACTCGTTCAAACACCGTCGCAACTGCTGAGAAGCAGAGGGGAAGCGTGGCTTTTTTGAGAGTACCCTTTGCGGAACCGTCAAAAACCATCAAAAACCATCCTTCTTTCTAAAAAAAACCACCCAACACCTTGGGAAACAGCGGGTTTTTGAAAAAACGATGGTTGAAAAGACTGGAAAAGGAATCAGCCCCCAGATTTGGGATTTCACGGAAGCTGAGGCTGGTGGTGCCCTTGAACCCCCCGCAGCCGGGCACTCCGGAGCATGAGGCACGAGCAAACCGCCGCTCATCCCATGGGGTAGACTTGGGATATATATTGTTTTTTTTTTTTTTTTTTTTTTTTTTTTTTTTACCAGTTTTACCAGTGACTGTGAAGCAAACAATGAAAGCATGCATTTTATAACTGGGCCTAACTCTAATCGACTCTAATGATGCCCTTGTGAAGAAACAGCCCGGAAACAAAACGGGGCATGAATGCAACAGGGCTTGCTGTTTCGGCCAAACCAGCCAATGCTAGGGGGTAGATGGGGGCGCTGAAGAAACTTGGTAGGGTGGCTGGAATGATCCATTTCCCCTTGGGTTGTGGAACCCTGGTTCCTGCTTGGTTTGGTGCCAGGGTTAACCTTGTGTCCAAACTGGGATTCGCCAATCGAGGATGTGAAGTCCGCCATGGCAAGGTTCCGATGCTGGCCGTGCCCAAAACAGAAAAGGGTGTGATTCCCCATTGGTTGCCCTTTAAAGCAAACCTCAAATGCTGCGGGAAAAACAGAAAACAACAACAATCGAAAAGAGGGGTGGTTTCGCTTTGGTCTGCCGTTAAAGCACCGCTCAAATGCGGACAGCCTCAAATTTGGAGGTCTTGTCTTCCGAGTGACCCATAGGTGTGGCTGCGCCTGCCTCCGCTGAATCCATGCTCTGGGCTCACGTCGGGAGAAGCGGAGAGCGTTGAAGAGTTTGCCTGGATTCAAGATGCAAGATCTAGAGTCCAGGGAATCTTGAATCTTGAGTATTGGATCCAAGAGTGCTTCAAAGAACTTTATCGCGGCTGCTATTAGTCGTTCCTGTCTGGGTGTGCACCTTATTATCCATTTGTAAATCAGTTGATACTTCAGCATATGGACACGGGATCATATATATATATATATATATTGTATTTTAACTTCACAACATCCACGTCTACCCCAGGATATTGAAACAAGACACCGTAAAATCCAGTGCGTTGCATGGTTTGTGAGCTGACAGACGAAGAGGATTTTGCAGATGAGTTGAGATGGAGATGTTTTGGCATTGGAAAAGATTTGCAAATTGGCAGACGAAGATTTGCAAATTGGCAATGCTTGCGGCTATTCGCAACCATTTTCATGTTTTGGGGTTGCCTGGAATCAAGATTCCCAAAGATGTTTTGCAATTTTCGTGCAATTTTGGATCTTGGGCCCAGTCCAAAAACTGTTAAGTTCGTCCAGAAACTTTGGCCTACACTACGAAATTTGGCGTTTTGTTGGGGGAACGGACGATGACAGCAGATCAATGCTGATGGAAACATTTTCCAGTGATTGGCTTGGCTCACTTCGTGCTTAACATTTAATTGAATGAGATAGCTGTAATTCACCTTTGATCGTGAAGTTGGTTTCAATGTCAGCTTGCAACGTCAGGAGCTGTTCCCTCCAGCTTTTGGGAGCGCAAAAGGGATTGCAACTGCTTAAACTTTTTTGTGCTGTGCTCGAAACATGCGTGTTAATCTGGGTCTTCTTCCCCAGGACAACGGCTAAACAGCAAGAAACACACTAAAGCAGCAACAAAAACATGCCAACAGCAACCAAAAAAGCCAATAAGGAAAAAACCGTTCTCCAGAGGGGTGTCACGGGCACTTGAAGCTGTCAAAGCGTACTTCGTGTACTGCGTTTTTCCTGAACGGCCACTGAACAGCAGCTTCTTCTTGAGCTGGAGCTGCCAACCGCGCTCGCTACAAGTGGATGAGACTTAAGGCTCAAGATGCTGGAACAGATGACTGGGAGAATACGGCTTTAATTTGAGGCTTTTCAAGACTCAAGATTCAAGATTTCGATCGAAGGTTTCCGATTCCTTGCACCTCAAAACACGGAAAAATACATTTTGGGGTTTGCGGAGAGAGGGTTGCATATTAATATGTACATATATATATATATATATATGTATGAATATACATGTAAGTGTATCATTTGTATACGTACAGGGCAGGGGTGCGCTACAAAAAAAGGCGGGGCCGACACGTACCACAGCAACCAAGGCGGTTTGTGCGGTGTCGTCATCTGCCCGCTCCTGGAGCAGGGCTTCCCCGAGACGGCGGGAGGCGAGGGGCATGAACAAAATAGATGGCCCTGGTGAAATCGTCCACCCAGAGCCACCTGAGCCACAATAAAACCCTGGGTAATTAGATGAAGGTTAGTAAGGGACAATCCCAACCATAAACAGCTTCGGGCTTTGATTATGATCACCAGTTTTCCAAAAAGGACACCTAGGGTATGTTCGATTTAGATGGAGTCAAGGGGAAGCGATGGCAAGCCATAAAGGACACCTATGTTGGAGAACCGTTTTTTGGTTCCGCTTGGGTTGGCTTGTTCCGGAAAAGTTGCCTTGGGCTATTCAAAGGCTCAAGCCACTCGGAGGAAAAATGAGGAGCCGCCTGCCAAGTGGAGTCAATGAGAGGGACACGAGCGATCACAGAGGATCCGAGCAATTCTCCGTTTAGGCTTGCAGGGATGTCTGACAGGAAACGTTACTGAAACTACAAAGAAAGTTAGCCATACCTGCAACACTCCGACTCCTCACTCCCCTCCCCCCCCCCCTCACTGCTCGAAAACGGACAACGCAAAAGCTGCATTGCTTCCAGGCACGCTGGCAGGCCAGCGGCTGGTTTCCAGCCGAGCTGAGGAGGCAGGATTTCGGAGTGCAAAGCTTCCTGGTGGACGTGCCACAAAACTTTAGAGCCTCCGGCTCAGTCCGCCGACATTGTCCTCTCCCTTTTCTCCTTCTTCCTCTCTTCCTTGTCTCCCTTGTGTGTTCTGTCGTCCTCTCTCCCTCCCTCTGCTCCCATCCTCCCCATCCCCCCAAGCCTCTCTCTCCCCACTCTCCCTCTCTCGTATGTATGCATGCATGTACATATGTATGTATGTATGTATGTATGTATGTATGTATGTATGTATGTATGTATGTATGTATGTATGTATGTATGTATGTATGTATGTATGTATGTATGTATGTATGTATGTATGTATGTATGTATGTATGTATGTATGTATGTATGTATGTATGTATGTATGTATGTATGTATGTATGTATGTATGTATGTATGTATGTATGTATGTATGTATGTATGTATGTATGTATGTATGTATGTATGTATGTATGTATGTATGTATGTATGTATGTATGTATGTATGTATGCATGCATGCATGCATGCATATATGTATGTATGTATGTAATGTAATGTAATGTAATGTAATGTAATGTAATGTAATGTAATGTAATGTAATGTAATGTATGTATGTATGCATGTATGTATGTACGTATGTATGTAATGTATGTATGTATGTATGTATGTATGTATGTATGTATGTATGTATGTATGTATGTATGTATGTATGTATGTATGTATGTATGTATGTATGTATGTATGTATGTATGTATGTATGTATGTATGTATGTATGTATGTATGTATGTATGTATGTATGTATGTATGTATGTATGTATGTATGTATGTATGTATGTATGTATGTATGTATGTATGTATGTATGTATGTATGTAATGTATGTATGTATGTATGTATGTATGTATGTATGTATGTATGTATGTATGTATGTATGTATGTATGTATGTATGTATGTATGTATGTATGTATGTAATGTAATGTAATGTATGTGTATGTATGTATGTATGTATGTATGTATGTATGTATGTATGTATGTATGTATGTATGTATGTATGTATGTATGTATGTATGTATGTATGTATGTATGTATGTGTATGTATGTATGTAATGTATGTATATATGTATGTATGTATGTATGTATGTATGTATGTAATGTAATGTAATGTAATGTAATGTAATGTAATGTAATGTAATGTAATGTAATGTAATGTAATGTAATGTAATGTAATGTAATGTAATGTAATGTAATGTAATGTAATGTAATGTAATGTAATGTAATGTAATGTAATGTAATGTAATGTAATGTAATGTAATGTATGTATGTATGTATGTATGTATGTATGTATGTATGTATGTATGTATGTATGTATGTATATGTATGTGTATGTATGTATGTATGTATGTATGTATGTATGTATGTATGTATGTATGTATGTATGTGTATGTATGTATGTATGTGTATGTATGTATGTATGTATGTATGTATGTATGTATGTATGTATGTATATGTGTATGTAATGTATGTATGTATGTATGTATGTATGTATGTAATGCATATGTATGTATGTAATGTATGTATGTATGTATGTATGTATGTATGTATGTATGTATGTATGTATGTATGTATGTATGTATGTATGTATGTATGTAATGTATGTATGTATGTATGTATGTATGTATGTATGTATGTATGTATGTATGTATGTATGTATGTATGTATGTATGTATGTATGTATGTATGTATGTATGTATGTATGTATGTATGTATGTATGTATGTATGTATGTATGTATGTATGTATGTATGTATGTATGTATGTATGTATGTATGTATGTATGTATGTATGTATGTATGTATGTATGTATGTATGTATGTATGTATGTATGTATGTATGTATGTATGTATGTATGTATGTATGTATGTATGTATGTATGTATGTATGTATGTATGTATGTATGTATGTATGTATGTATGTATGTATGTATGTATGTATGTATGTATGTATGTATGTATGTATGTATGTATGTATGTATGTATGTATGTATGTATGTATGTATGTATGTATGTATGTATGTATGTATGTATGTATGTATGTATGTATGTATGTATGTATGTATGTATGTATGTATGTATGTATGTATGTATGTATGTATGTATGTATGTATGTATGTAATTATGTATGTATGTATGTATGTATGTATGTATGTATGTATGTATGTATGTATGTATGTATGTATGTATGTATGTATGTATGTATGTATGTATGTATGTATGTATGTATGTATGTATGTATGTATGTATGTATGTATGTATGTATGTATGTATGTATGTATGTATGTATGTATGTATGTATGTATGTATGTATGTATGTATGTATGTATGTATGTATGTATGTATGTATGTATGTATGTATGTATGTATGTATGTATGTATGTATGTATGTATGTATGTATGTATGTATGTATGTATGTATGTATGTATGTATGTATGTATGTATGTATGTATGTATGTATGTATGTATGTATGTATGTATGTATGTATGTAATGTGTATAATGTATGTATGTATGTATGTATGTGTGCATGTATGCATATGTAATGCATGCATGTATGTATGTATGTATGTATGTGCATGTAATGTCAATGTATGTGTGTATGTAATGTATGTATAATGTATGTATGTATGTATGTATGTATGTATCCTTGCACTTCCCCTTTGCTCCCCAGTATTTCCCGCAAAAAAAACACGGTTTTTCCAGCGTTTTCGCAAAGAGGACGTCCAAAAACATTGAGTTTTTCCAGATTTTCGGCAAAAGGATGCAGGAAGCCCAAGCCAGCAAAAAAGCCGGCAGGGGGAATCGAGCCTGGGACCCCTGTTTTGCGACACCGGCTCCCCGAAGACTACGTTTAGTGGAACGTCATCAAATTGCCGCGCGGTACGTGGGGGACCCCCCCCCCTCCCCCCCAAAAACCTACGTAATAGACGTCGGGCGGGGGGGGGTTAGGGGGGGGGTTATCCTCTATCCTCTAGTAAGTATCCGACACGCCGAGCAATGTCGGCGGATATGGGGACCTTCAAAGTTGTGGTTTTCCTGTTTCCTGAAAAAGGTGAAAAGGGTACAATTGCCAGAAAACAACGACAGTCAAATGGTTGATGCTTCCGGGCTAGAGCGCAATTTGAACAATAGGTTGTTTCCTTCGGGAAACCTCGTTGGGCTTGCTTCAGAAATCGGCCCATCTGGTTTGAGGACAAGTGGGCCCGGAAATTTTCGCGGACCCTTGGTTAGTTGAAGGAGCTTGGTAAAGCCACCGAATTTCCTCGCGGTTCCGCATTGCCACCATAGCTGTTGGGCGTAGATGCACTCGTGGCCGTTACTGTTAACCTCGCATTAGTCAACCCCAGTTTATTCATGTGTCAATCTGGGTTTAGTTGTGAATCAGAACACTTTTGGAGGGGAACACCCCCCTATGAATAAACTGGGGTGGATAAACATGGGGTCAAGATTATATTGGCAATTGGTTCCCTTTTGGAACCTGTTTGATATTGAAAGTTCTGGCCAGCCGT
>CAUJNA010000902.1:231191-258691 GCA_963377175.1 Effrenium voratum | reverse complement strand
ATTTCTCACATGCCCGCGTTGTCCACGTCATTTTCGGTACAAGGGGCTGGATGTCAGACTGCTCCAAGTGAGTCCCGCATGGTACTCAAGTACCAGGTTTATTTCTAGGGGGACCTTTTTGCAGGATCGCCTCCGCGCCTTTTCTGGGGCTGTTGAAAAGGGGCCTTTGGCGTGAGGTGATCTTACCCCTTGATTCCCTCAACAAGTGGGGGAAATCTGCTGAAACCAGGAATCCGCTGACACGCTTCACGGGGCGACTGTGACTCGAAATGTTTGCGTTAAACCACAATTTCAGGTACCCAATTGGTGGTTTGGATTAGTGGTGTGGCTTTGGATTTGAGCCCCTGGCCTTGTAAAGGGTGTGTGGGGAAACCAGCCTGAACCACCACACCACCAATCCTAGCCCACCAAGAGGTAAGCTGATCCGCTTTGCATGGCAGTTCTTGGCTGACAATGTGCCAGGGACACCAGAGGCCGGGCAGCCCCCCCCTTGCGGCGGATTTTGGTGGACGCGAATTGCGGTTGCGAAGTTGTGAAGCATTGCGCTGCGCAGCCGCACGAATCAAATTTCAAGAAATGCTTGCAACCAGCCGGTGAAAAATGCAGCGTGTGCAAAGACCATGGCTCTTGCTGTGCTTTGTCTAACAGCCATGAAGGTTCGTGGCCGGCAGTGCTTGTTGCTTTTGTCAGAGGCTCAAAGTGAGCGGTTTGGATTAGCAGATTGCACACCAAGCAGAATGAGCGCTTTGGCGCAACCAGATCCACCCCTACCAACCCCCCCCCCCACCCCTTCCTCCCCCGCCTGCGCGTGCACGCGCATCATGCTTTGCCCCTTGCAAGGCGCTGGAGGCGGGACGATTGATTGAAAGTATTGTGGATGGTTGCGAAATCCATCTCGCACCACTCGCAAACTCTGGAATGATTCGATTCTCCAACGTAAATATCAGTGGCTGAAACATCGCTGCAGGCACTCAGACATGAGCGACCCACCGGACAGGCGCGGGAGGAGTGGAGGAATTTTCGCGTGCCTCTTGTCAATCTGAGATTCGTTGGCTTTTGCATTTTTGCGATCAGCAGTGCAAGCCAATTGGTATGTGTAAGCATGCGGGATTATTAAGTTGAAATGGGTGCGTCTTTTGTAGGGGACTCAGAAAATGGATGTTGGTTTTCATGTTCTTCTTTCCCTTCAAGAACCAAAAAGGGGTACCCTCAAAAAAGACACACCCAAATCTACTTGCAAAGCTGGGTTTGGGTATTTGTGCGAGCCAAGCACCGCCAGAGCTCCATTCCATGCTGTGAGCCTCTCGCTGCTCAAGTGCTGGAGTCTGCCTCGATCAGATGGATCCATGGAAATTGCAACAAGGATGGCAAGAGCTCACGGAAGGATTTGCATGGGCACAACATGTAGCTTTGAAATGGGGCCCAACAAAATTAAAAATTGCAACCTTCTCCGTGACTTGGAAGGCAGTCAACTTTGTCGCCTCTTCTCAGAGACGGCAAGCGCCCTAGCAAGGAGCACGACCTTGCTTCACAATTCACTTGGATGGCAAGTGTTGCTTGCCCCGAATTGAGGGACTCCTATGGGCATGGGCAAAAAATAACGACGACCAGGACATGGACCGCAGGCTTGGGTCTTTGTTTCCGCCCACCGGCGCAAGCCATTTTTTTGGGGTTGCCCTATCTTCGACCCATTCCTTGCCATGAGTGCGACCCCGAGCCGTTGGATGTGTTTCATGCTTCAGTTGCCAACAGGTTTTAGCCCATGTTTCCATTCGCCAGGGCAAGCCAATTTGTAAAGGGTTATTCTTTGTTCTTTGGATTCCTTGCCATTGGAACCCATATCCAAAAGAGAAAGCACCGCGCGCTCCATGCCTCGGGGCCTTCGGGGAAGCCATGGGATCGTCTCGCTCTTCGCGTGGCTGCCATGCAGAGGCACGGGGGGATGGTGGAGCGCGGTGGTGGAGGGGGCGGGGGGCCGGGGCGGGGGGTGGGGGGTGTAGTGCGCGAAAGTTGCTGTTTTTTGTTTTTGTTTTTTGTCACCCTTTTAGGGCCAAAAGGCGGGTGTTGGGGTGTGTGGGGGTGGGGGCTATGCTACACGACCGGAATTCCATCGGTTCATTGTCTCATTAATACAGCTTCTCCCCCTAGGAACATCAAACCAGAAGTAGCACATTTCCCAACATGTTCAGAAACTAGAAAAGGAACTGATGGAACCCCCGCCAAACGTCGGCCCATTCCACCCCAAAGTCAGCAAAGTGGTTGACCATGTTTAGGGCTAATCATTATGGCTTTTTGAAGGTTTAATATTTGGACTTTTTTTGGTTGAAACAGCTCGGATTGTCCATTGGACCCACAACCAGTTTCAACACCTTTTGCAGAGGAAGTTATTTACTTTAGAGGAAGTTGGTCCAAGCCTCCACAGATGGATTCCATGGAAACGTAGGTAAGAGGGTACCCTTTGTCCAAATTATACTGGAAGCTGACAAAAGGTTAGGGAAGACTAATTGGCCCCTGTCCACTTTGATTTTTGCCAAGAGGTTAATCATTGGCAACTCAATTTGCCCTGTGTGGGTTCTCACTAAAAATGGGGAACCCGCAAAGCAGTGCCTTTTCCTATCAGGGTCAGTGGTTGTAGCTGATTAGCAACACGCATTGTGTTCAGTCTCCAAAAGCTTTGGTGCTGCCCAGGGTTGATATGAGAAGCGCCCAACACCCCCCATCGATCACTGGATTTGGGTGGTTGATAAAGATTTGCAATCATCTAAGAATCAAAATTCAGCTCGGGTCTTGGGCGCTAATTATAGAAATCGGTGAAGAAAACGTGGTTAAAAGCATGTAACAGGAAGAGTCTTCGGCGAACGAGGGTACCCTCACGGCGATTCCATTGAAGTTACCAGGTACCAACGGGAACATCGTGAGCTTACATGGAATCGCTTGAGAGTACTTACCCCTCAGTTCACGTTGCTTGGGGCTAGAGGTTTAAACAAGTGGCTCAAACAATGGCAACCGTAGCCCCCATCCTGAGTAAAATATGAACCCGGTTCCGCTCAAGGATGTTCCCGGTGGTTTCTTCGGGGGGGGCCTTGCAACTGCCCCACATGGAAGCAGCAACGACATCAAATGAGCAGGTGTCGGTCAATATAAAGTAAAGGCGATGCCACGGAACACTGACAACGAGGAAGTATCATTATGGCTGAGGGGATGCCATGCCCCACTCACCAAACTACCGTTTGGACATGGACATGGTGTCACCAAAAATCAAAGGTCAGGGGACACAAAAGTATTGCTGGCTCATTACACGTGTTTCTTGCTCCCCGAGTTTAGGGGCCCCAAACAGGGAGAGTCTACAAGAAGCTACCCAATGGTCCTTTTGGTTTCCCCTTCACCAACCGCAAACGAGGTGTTCCACACACAGCACCACCTTTTTGGTTCCTGCAAGACCAAGTCAAATGGCCTTCCCAAACGCATACACACACAAATAACCTGGTAGGTAGGCCAGTAGAATAGTTGGTAGGTTGTTAGGTTGTTAGGTTGGTAGGTTGGTAGGTTGGTAGGTTGGTCCGTTGGCTACACAGAAAACCTGGTCGGCAAGTAGGTTGGTACGTCTTCCCCCATCCGCCCACCCACCCACCCCACCCCACCCCACCCCACCCCACCCCACCCCACCCCACCCCACCCCACCCCACCCCACCCCACCCCACCCCACCCCACCCCACCCCACCCCACCCCACCCCACCCCACCCCACCCCACCCCACCCCCCACCCCACCCCACCCCACCCCACCCCACCCCACCCCACCCCACCCCACCCCACCCCACCCCACCCCACCCCACCCCACCCCACCCCACCCCACCCCACCCCACGCCACCCACCCCACCCACTTAGGCGCCCACTTCGTGGAGCTCCGGGGCCTGCGCTGTGTGGAGCTGCCACAGCACCCGCTGGGAGAGGCCGGCGGCACCTGGAGCGACGGCTTGGAGCAGGCGGCCAGGCAGGGCGGGGAGGCTGGGGGGCTGGGAGCCTGGGGCGAGGTGTGGCTTGTGGGGAGGGGGTGGCTTGGTTTGGGGGGGGGGTTAGATTGGCACGAAAAACGGCGGGATTGGTTAGGATGACGTTGAGCGCTTTGAGTTTGGTGGCTGGTTATTGTTTTTCGTGTTGTTTGTTGATGGTGTCCTTTCTTCCTCTTGTTTTTTTCCTGTTGTTTCCACAACTGCTAAACACTATAGGGTCTCTGCCCAGACGGGCTCTGATTTGAGGGAGAGTCTTGGGCTGTTGGGGATATCACCTGGGCTTCCTTGTTTCTATTTTTTCCCCCGGGCACGAGGGAGAATTACAAGATTTAGCATCACTTGGATGTGTTCAAACCTTGGTCTCCATCAGCTGCGCATTATTTGCTTTTGGATCATATGTCCGAACTTGTAGCAGAGATGTGCCTTTCAGCCCAAGCCTTCCCCCTTGGATTTGTGTTTGGTTGTTGTTTGGTCTTCTCTTGTGTTTGGAGGGAGGGCAGGCTCTAACAAGATCCCCAGGAAAGACCCCCAAACAAACGACAGAGTGGATGGATAGCTTCTCACTTCCCAAGTGTTTGGATTTCATACTTTTCGGGAAGGTTATTTTATTGGCTTTCTGGACCAATCGTGTGTTTTAGAGGGCTGGGGACAACGCCGGCGCAGGCTGGGTTGCTCCCCCCAACCACTAGGTTCACCGAATATGGTTGCCAGAATCTGAAAATGTCATCTGATGTTGGAGCAAAGGCTGTAGGGGCATGAGCTTAGGTCCAGTTTGGATGTTTTCATTGGAGACTCGTTCTGCAGAATGGCGAAGGCGAAGGGTCCTCCACTTTGGTGCTCTCCACTCCCACCATGGGTTACACAGGTTTGCCAGGCTCGTGGCCACCCGAAAAATTGTCCCAAAGCCAAGACCTGGATTTGGGTAGTTGATGTTTGTGTGGAACCTGCATATGTTGCGCATGCAAATCGTGTGAAGACAGGCCCCAACCGAGAAAAGCGCTTGGTTCTTTTCACTGGACGGACTTCTTGGATGCAGGTTTGATTTTGCTGGACAGAGTCGGTCCTACCTTTTTGAAATATGTGCTTTTGCCCCAAGCGCCTTGAGTTCTCAAAAGGGCCCTTTTGGAGGTCCACAACCTTCCAATGGAGGGCGTGATCCCGTTGATTCAGGTAGACAATGATTGGCTGGTGTGCTTAGTCCTACAGAGAAGTGTTGTGCCGCAAGATGCCTATGGCTCGCCAGCCAGGCGGCCACTCAAAGACACATGACATGAGCATTTCTAGGCTTGACACCAACGCTTCAAACGCGACATAGGTGATTTTCGAAATGCCGCCCGCCATGACGTTTGTTCGGCGGATACTGCCCGCCGCAAAGGACCCCGCTGATGACGACCCGGATGCGGGCCGGATAAGGGAAAGGTTGTGCAGCGATGTGCTGAACACCAGCGTGATGAGCGCCATCATAGGCGGTTTTGCTTTGAGCAATCTGCAGCAGGGTGGCTACGAGTTCGAAGAAGGGCTCCATCTGGCCATCTACCTCTTTTCCTTTGGCGCGGTGCATGCATGTACCTGCTCCGCGCTGACCAGCGCCTTTGTCTACCGCCACGTGAACAATCTGCCGGAAGCTAAGCTGCTTGCCTGGTCGGTGAAGTACTGGTGGCTTCCCTATCTGCCGCTGGGGAAGTTCGCGATGGGCTGCGTCAGCTACATGATCAGCGTGATTTTAATCTCCTATCGGGACCTGGAGATGTTTGCCAGCTGGCAAATCGCCGCGCTGGTCTTCGGCATTATGAGCATGAGCATGGTTTTCCTGACAGTCATTACCCTGCAGCGAAGCTGAACAAGGAGTTGGTTTTTCCTGGAACCATGGCAGTCAGTCGATGAATATTAAATATTTGTCTATGACAGTAAACCAGCGTGCAGAACGAAAGAAGTGAGAGTTTCGGCTGTGAGGAGATGAAAGCAAGGGTAGCACCCGCCTTGGTCCATATCGTAAATCACGGCGGTACGGCTGTCCCTGGCGGTATGCACGAAGACATATCAGGATAATATATTCAAGTATCCCGCCCGTAATCCAGGGAATTGAAGGGACGTGTGTATGTACAGCTTACGATTTGTTGTTCCCCTTCCCCCCCCCCCCCCCAGAACGAATGTAAGGACCACCCCCCCACCCCGGGTGGCGTGTTCGCCTTGTTTGGGGGGGGAATGAAAAAGTAACTTTAATACATATATATATATATACATATATATATATATATAAGATGCATCAACGAATCTTCTGTTTCCCTTCCCCTGCCCTGTTTTATGCCCAGTGATGAAAGAACAAACATGAGTTCCCAGGAGTATGTGAGGTCTTCACAAATTTATGGTTCCGTTTTGCCTCCCATCCTGGGTCAATTCTGTGCCCAGAGATTTGGCGAGTCTTTTTCTAAATGAACATCTTTCCGCTCCATCTCATTCCACTAATACCTCTCTTTGATCGCGGTGGGCATATATGAGTGGTGTCCCTGGGAGGGACATGGGGGAAGGTTTGTAATAGCTCCCATTTGGTGGTTGGCCGCCAGGGATGCCTGTGATGACACGCCCGGGTGTGCCGGCTTCATGCGGTACGTGGGTTCCTGGACTGCACAGCGGGTTTGGTAAGAATCTCGACAAGGCGGTTGGCCTTTTGGTCCCGATTCCGAGCCGCAAATTTGCGACCGTGCATGGTCGACGTTTGGATGAACCGTTTGACCGGGACCTTCCGAAGTATCACAGGGCCCGGAAGGCCTTATATTCAGGGCATAGCAAACGGGCCTCCCTCGCCCCCAGGCCCGCGGGAATGTGGTTGAATGAACCCAGGGTTTGGTCCCCCAAGGAAACCACCAATGGTTTTTCTTGGTCAATCCATTTCTCATTCCCTACTGAGTACCAGCAAGGTAGACGGGAGTGCTTCCTCCAGCTCTCAATGATGTATTTTGCAGCTGTTTCTATGGGGCCTTGCATGGAAGGCCTGGAAACTGTCCTTGCAAGGAATGGTTTGCTATGTTTTTTAATTCCCACTTATGAACTTATTCTATTTAGTGGTTCTACCAACTTTTGGAATTATTCTGGGGTTGGAAAACCCATCTCATCAAAGGGTCACTGCCCTCGGGTCCCAAGCTGCGAAGGGCCGATTCGTCGCATTGAGGGGACAATGAGCAGCACTGCTTCGACTGGTGTGGCCGCCCCCAGTTTTGCATGGCCGCTGAACAGGACGCGCTTTTTTTCTTCTTCTTTTTGCGTGTTCGGCCCTTGAAGGGGCCGGGATGGGCGAGTTCGTGTGTGGCTTTCTTGAGTTTCGCCGGTCTTTACCCAAAGTCGCGAAAAAATAAGAAGACAAAAATCGGCTTCCCGTACTGTTAGATGTTCCGCGCCTCGGAACACGCGGGGCGAAACTCGGAGATTGCTTGGCAGAAATCACGCAGGAACCGCCGCTGCATGGGAATGCGGCCTGGACTAGCTATGTGAAGTCGGAGTACCTAGATGCAGCTCGGATTCTCAACCTAGGATGAATTGGGGGGCTTGTCGTCTTTGAGGCTCGCCCCGCTTTTTTTTGGAAGGAACACCAGAAGGAACACGGTTGCGCCAGTTTGTGGGTCCGATTCCTCAAAACAAGACGAGTCCATGTTGACTTCGGATTGGCAAACCCTCTCTGGTTGATTTTATCGGGAGTGTACGCCCCGTATTAGGACGGGTTTATTTGGACTCCATCACTTTGGCTCTACTCTACCACCGACATCCTTGTTTCCCACACCTTGGCCTTCAGAGCAAGCTTGGCTGGTGTGTGAGCTGGAATTAAGGCAAAGGGCCGCACAAGATTTGAGACGTTGCATGGCTAAGTGGTAAAGTTGAATACCCTCCTTAGGTGTTCACCAGGAAGATTGAAGGCCGCAGCTGGTTGCTTTGCGAGGCAACGTTTAGAGAGATTCTGATTGGATTTGGGCTGACCAATATATCTGTCGATATTTGCTGTGTAACATTCATGTGCGCAGCTGAAGCATGTCTTTGATGCTCGCAATTCGCTTGTGTGCCTAAAAACTCTGCCACGCGCATCGGCGTTTGGTTGCCACGCCTTGTTCCAATGAGCTGCTTGAGTGTTGAGATGAGGAACAAACTCTATGTTCGGTTGGAACAGAATTAGCGAATCCCTCGGATCTTTTGGGTTCTTGGGAGGGGTGAGATTGTTTTGCTTTGCTTTGGTCGCCCTCAGGTTCAGTTCCAGTGTTTGAGCTACACCCGATTCCAGACCCATGAATCATCGCCGGCTGGGTGCACTTCCCAAAATTGACCTCGGATCCTGGCAGGGCTCCGATTCCAAGGAGATTCCTCTATACATTATGATGATAATTGTTTGGGTCCCGCGTCAATCTGAGTGTAGTGAACCCCCCCGTAACGTGGAACCTGAATGAAAGATTGGAAACCTTTGGCAGCCCGCTTTCCTTTTAAAGGGACAAGCCTGGTTCCACTAATATGGTTGGCCCACGAGCTCAACCACCTGGTTTGCCTGGGAATTCGGTAATGTGAACGGGCCAGTTGAATGAGACTGTGTGTATTTCTGTTGTTGTTTGTTCTGGGGGGACCCTCTTTTAGTCAGGCAACCCTTAGGTGGTGGTTTGGATTGGAGGTTTCGGGATTGTACCCCTGGTTCTTGTAGAAGGTTGATGGGAAACCCCTCCTTAGCCACCAATCCACAAATCCAAACCCCCAATCAAAACCACACATTAAACCGAAGATGATTTCGGTTTCTTTTTAGAGCACACCGGGACCTCCTTGTTGGTTTCGGGGACTTCTGTGTCAAAAACGGGGACCCCAAAGAGTGGGTGGTTTCCGTTGGGTTTCCCTTCAAAAAGAAAGGAACCCCGGTTGTGTCACTGTGTCGTGTTTTAGTGGACCCCCCCCAAAAAAAAAGAAGAAAATGTGGTGTGTGGGTGTGTGTTATGTTCCTATTAAAACCAACCGAAAAAGGTCCCCCCCAGAAAGAAAAGAAAACGAAGAAGAAGAAGAAGAAGAAAAAGGTTCCCCCCCCCCCCCCCCCACCCAAAAAAAAAAAAAGAAAAGAAGAAGAAGAAGCAAGGCAAGAAAAGAATCGGCCCCCCCCCCCTCAAACCCAAAAAGAAACCAAAAAGCCACATCAACAGCAAAATATGTGTGTTTCCATGTCGCCTTTCCCGTCATTTGAGGCGCTGGGCCTCCGCTCGCAGCTGGTTGACTGGTTTCCCCCACAGCCAAAGAAGCCCCTGGAGGGCGAGCTGGCGCGGGAGATCGACTGCCACTCGCGCTGGTTGGGGTCCCTGTGTCTTCTGTTCCTTGTTTTTTTCTTGACTGCTATTGGGTTGGATGTTTAGACTTTAACTTTTTGGGAAATCAAGGGGTTTTCCACCAAACCCCCAACAAAGTTCATTTTTTGGCAGGGGGGTCAACAGCAACCAAGTTTTGAGGCGTCTTTTCGGAAGCCATCCCATATATAGGGCTCCAAATTTCCACATGTTTGGGTATGGCATTTTTTCAGGGTAGCTCTGTGTGTTTTGTCAGGGTAGCTGTTCGTTTCTGGTCCTAAAAGGAAACCAAAAGGAAAGCCACCAAACTCATTTAGTGGTTTGAAAAGGAAGTGCCCCGGTTTTTGTTTTTTGTTTAGGACACCATCCCATTGTTTGGGCTCCGAATCCACACGTTTCAGGGTAGCCTTTTGTGTGGTCTTAAACGGAAATCGAGAGTAACAACCGGAAACCTCCACGTGCTTTTCCCCACAGTACCCAACATCGACTCCATAAACCTTTAGAAGACCCCTTGACACCAAAAGTCGTTGGGTTTTGAGCGATGCTCACTTGCGTCTTTTTTAAGAGTGTCCCAAAGTAGTTATTAGGATGTTACTAGGGATGGGTTCACCTTTAGTATAGGTGGTTTTGGAGTTTGCCGCTTGCCATTAAACAGTCACGAGGGCAATGTTGAGGCTCCATGTTTTTCCCCTCAAAGGAAGCTTTTCTTGGAGAGTTGTAGCTACAACCCGGATCTGGACACTTGAGCCAGAACCAAAGCCGGGTAATTGACGCTTGGGGGCAATTCGTACTGCCTTGGGCTACTCCAGAGGTGCCATTCCTTTGACAGTTTCTAGGGGTCAAAGTCCGAAACAGGCTGGTCATCTGGTGGCACACTTCTTGCAGTGAGTTATTTGCAAGCTCTGTCATGGTCCAGCAAGTCAGCTCGCTCGTTATTGCTTTGTAACATCGGAATTCCAGCTTGCATCGAAATAATAGGAACAAACAGGCTCTCCCTTGCCGTCTTCCCATGTTCCGTTCCACAAAAAGACCCTTTTGGGACCCCTCTGAAAAAGCCACCCAGTCGCCTTGAAGTGGGACACGGAGCAGACAAGCTCGATGAATGCCCGGTGGGTGGTTCATCGCATTCACTTCGGTTGAACAACGCCCCCCCCCCCACCCCTTGCAATCGATGCGAGCTTCAAAGGTTGCGGTCTCTATATATACGTTGTTGTGTCTTTTTTCGAGGGTAATTACCCATGGCAACTACTCTCTTTTTTTTTGCGGTTTTGCAGGGAAACCATTTTTTGTTAAAAAGCACGCACGCACGCACCCACGCACCCACCCACACACACACACACCATTTGCGGGGCTGTCCCTACAAAACAACACCCCTGTGGTGAGGTGCAAGCACCGGGTTCGGCCAAAGCTCCGACCCCCCGGTCATGCTCCTGGCCCCGGCGCGGGTGGAGGCCCTCAACGGCTCGGACCCCCTGCCGCGCGGCTGAAAGCGAGTGGATGTGAGCCAGCTCAACCAAAAGGTTTTTTGTGGGGTAAGGGGATACAAAGTGAATATTGCTCTGGGTACCCAAAATAGAAGCCACGCACATAATCTGACACAAGTTGATATAGGTCATTGCTGGATATGAAAAACGGAGCCTCTCTAAAAGGTTGGGCAGTTTTGGATGCTTCGGGGAATTCAATTGCATCCCAGGTCCCAGAGTTTTCCACCGGGCGGGGGAGGTGTCCAAGATTTATTCCTCCGATAGGCATTGTCACAAAACTTCGCGCAGTTTGGACCGCGTGTTAACTTTTGGGGCGTGTGTTGTTCTTGTTGGGTTTAGCAACGGGCATGCCAATCGCTGGGATCACTGCCTTTTGACTGGATGGGGATGCTAGCGCTTGATGCCTCACTGCAATGGCTCTCCTTTTTGAGAGTTTCGAAGGGAATCCGGGAAGCTTAAGGGAAACGGTGAAGCTGAAGAAACAACTGACTTATTTTGGGCTTTGCTGAGTCACATCGTGAATCGACGGCCTTTGACACCAGAGGCCTGAGGCTTGCCGGGTCCTTTATCTCCCTGCGGGTGCGCAGCTTGCTGGAGAGGCGCATGTGCACGGAGTCCTCAGCGAGGATGAGGAGCCCAAATCAATGATGCCCTCCGAGTTTGGCTGGATACAAAATCTGGTGATGTATCAACCACTACTTAGTTTTGGTTTCATCCATCCCAACTGGTGCAAAACTCGCCTTTTTTCCAGTAGATGTATAGGGATACAACAACAAGAGGTTCACATCCGGGTCCTTCTCATACATTGTGTTGATTTTCATTGGTTTCCCCCAGGTGGGTAAATGGAGCATCATTTGCATCAAGGGTCCCTGATTTCCAGGGCCCAGGGATAGTGGGGGCGGGGGGGGGGGGGAGGGTTGGGGGGGCTGCCGGAGCCGAAGATCTCAGAGACGATCTGAGAGCCCAACATCATTGGTTCATATTGCAACAGTTTTTCGAGCCAATCCCGTGTTGTTGTCATTTTTTCTTCGTTTTGCCGGCGGAGGGGGGGGGTGGGCAGTTTTGTTTGTATTGGTTCGGCGGTTCGTTTTTGCCGCAACAAAACCATCCGCAGGACGCGCTGCTGCCGGTCTTCTCGGCCACGGCGCCGGACCAGGAGTTCGCGGCACCCCCAAACCCGATCCTCGGAGTCAGATGGGGGGCCTTTGTTCTTTCGAGCACCTGTCAAAGGATGGTTCAAAGGGAAGCCAAGAAGAATCCACGTTTTTCTTTGAGTCCCCCTATTTTGACATCGTTCTCCAAATGAAAGCCCCCAAAAACATGACACGCGTGGATTCTTGTCGGTTGCATGGCCATTTGTTGTTATTTGTCATCCCTGCACAAGTGCCGCGATGGACTTTGTGAAATTGAACTCCTCTCTTATTTTTCCTGGCGCAGATGCTCTTTTTTTTTAAGTTGTGACCCCCCCCAAAAAAAACATGGTCGGTTTTCAACTTGTAGTTTCCCTTCAAAACCACAAACAGAGGGGTACAAACTCCAAACAGATGCGCAGACCCCTGGGTTTTCCTGCTGGTTTCCCTTTGAGACCCATGGGATTCAACTCCGAAGAAGCGCAGAGAGATAGACGTCTTCTCGACATGTACTTTTTCCAGAGTGCGGGCCTGAGACTGCCAAGAATCGAAGGGCTTTTGGAACCAAGTGCACCCTCAACTCGCCCTTTCTGAGGTCATTGAGTCAGAGTTTGGGGTTTGGAAAATGTTAGACAAAAAGTTGAAATTACTTTTGATTTATTTATTTCGGCCAGTCCACTCAGGAAGTGAGTCGAAGTACCCATCAAACATTATGGGGCTTCAGACGCTGAGTTGAGGGCGTCCAGGGTAGAATTTCCTTATAGTCAATTTGGTGGGTCCCAGCCACCCCCTGAGTTTTTCGCTTTTAATCTGCTCAGTGTTTATTGGGCATTTCTATTCAACCCACCAGTTCAGCTAGCGGAAAATCCGACCTGGCAAGACTTTCGGGAGGACTTCGCGCCGGGCACCGCCAAGTCCCGGCGGTACTTCTTCGACGCGGTGCCGGCGCGGATCGGATCGCCGGATGTTGTGGCGCGATCGGTAGGGAATGGCAACTCCGGGTGTTGAATGAACCGAATGGGGGATTCCCTTCAAGGAAGCCACCAGGGATTTATGTTTTTTGTTGGCAGTCCCTGAGAACCAGGACAAGTTGTGGGCGATGCACTCAATTAGTGGCCTAAAATGGTCAGGGTGTCCTTCGCTTTCCCCTCACATACCAAAAGGGCTCCGAAATCCATTTTGAGAAACTCCCAAGTGGTTGCGCCTCGTTGGTGTGGAAAACCCTTGGCTCTAGAGTAGGCATTTCAAGGAACAGACCGTCAGGTTGCCAAAGCCTTCGTTTGGAGATGGCGGAATGGAGGTGGTTAGCTCTACCATAGCCATGCCGGGGGCAGGTGAACCGTATTTGGCGGGGTTTAGTTTGACCCTCAACTTTTGCAAATGACTGGAACATGAGTCGACTTCCATCTGGGTGGCTCGTCTTTTCTTGAGTTGGCGCCCCCTTTCTTTGTCTTTTTAACGGGATACTCAAAGAACCAGCCATTTTGGGGGTACCTAAAAACAACAAAGCCAACTAGAAACAACTTGGGCTTCTTGCATGGAAGTTCACTTTTGGTACTCGAGGACCTTTTCGTTAGGATTTTAGCATCCCCATTGTAAGGATATCCTTTGCGGGACGACCATGACCCGCACAGGAGCTTCTTTTCATGATCAAACCATCCCCATGTTTGGGGCCGTACCTGTGCGTTGGATATTCTAGGCAACCACTTCGGCAGATCACATCCAGTTGGATCCAAATGGCCAGCTTCATTTGGTTTCCTCATGAATGTGACATCCAACTTCGGAGGCGATGCTTAGGTTTAGGGGATTTCCACCTCCGAGACAAGGTCCAAGGTCCCATCGGAGAGTTTGAAGGCCAAGTTCGACCTGTGCTGTGGGGTGGTCAACATTTTCTTCGGCCCCAAAATGATCCAAGCGCTAAGGTTTCCCATGTGAAAGTCGCATCTGTTTTGTTTTTTGTTTCCCTGATCATCGGACGTGGTGATCGACCCCCATGTGCTATGTGTTTTAGACTTTGAGGAAGTCTGACGCAGACTTTGAGCAAGTCTGACCTTCAAGCCCCCCCAAAAGACTGTAGTCAGGCTCCCCAAAATCCATGGTGGGCGTGTCTTTTTTGGAGTTGGTGCCCTGTTTTGGTGGTTTTCAAGGGAAACCGCGATGAAAACCACGGTTTTGGGAGATCCGATTCTGAAAGAACCACACACAGACCCTGTCAGACCTCCAACCAAAAGCTGAAAGAAGTGACGAGGAGCTTCCAACGGATGTCGCCTTCAAGAAGAAGTACGTCCTCTCCATTTACTTCTTATCTCCTGACAGCTTTTGTGCCGGGCCCAACGAGACCCAGCTGAGCCCTGAGCGCCTCGGAGTCTTTGGGTTTTGGCCTGAATTGGGGTGGTTCCTCGATGGGGACACGCCCTCTAGAAGGAAACCCATGGCAATTCTGGCATTTGCGCCAACCATGTTTTTCCTTCTTGGGGGGATTGGGCGCAACAGGGAACCACTGACTTTTCTTTTTTGTTATTTTAGAGGGGCCCCCGTAGTCACCCCGGTTTTTGTCGGAAACACTCAGAAAGGTCGATTGGTTGCAGATGCGTTTTTTTGACCTCGGCTTCGTTTCCCAAGGATGGTGAAGGCAGATATTGCCCCGCAGCATGTCTATGTCGAGGATGGCACCCACCAGACTCGAGAGGCGGCGTTTAAGCATTATCACTTCACCATGTTCTGCGGCTCAGTTGCAAAGCGAATCAGTACCAATTGGACCTTTGACGCGTTTGGTTTCCCCGTGTTTCAAGGGCTTTTGGTACTTACCTTGCCAGCTAACCCACTACAGTTCTTATATAAGGCTATGTACCATGTTCTTGGGCCCAAAAAAGGGTGATATGTGATCATTTTTGTTTTGATTTCCAGGGTCTTGCAAGCGAGGCGGGGATTTCTCGAAAGAGCCATTTCCGCCCTTGGCCTTGATCTACTCATTGGCCTATGTGGCACATGCGACTTGGCCTACGTGGTACGGTGCGTTGCGATGAGATGGCCGAAATGGTGGCAGGGTTGCTTCAGGGGGAGCGAAAGTGCTTGGTGGGACAGATTAGGCCAGGTGTGCTTGTCTTTCGCGTTTGCATCTGACAGCCTTTTTGAGAATCAAGCCCTGATGGGCACCGGGTGACTGGCTTTGAGAGTTGAATCGTGTGATGGGATCAAGGCAATGGTGCCCGAGTTCCTTCACTGGAAGGGGAGCAGGCCAGGGTTGCGACGGCTGTCCTCGGGTCAAAGAGGGCAACGGGAAACAAGGCAACATGAGAAGCCACCCAGCATTTTTCCGAAGAAAACTGTTGTCAGACCAAAACATCAGCTGCATTTACCAAATTCCCAGAACAAAATAACACATTATTGTGTTTTTCCCTTTTCCCCAGCTGAGGTGTGGTTCAAAGCCATGGGGGTTTTCTGGGCAGGATGTTCTTCCACCTGCCGGATGCTTCTCAGGGAGTTCGCTCCACCCGGATCCTGGGGCTGGAGGCCTCCCTGCGCGATGTCGATGCATGCGATGGGTTCCATGGGCCTTTACTCCTATTGGGTTGGATCTTTAGACTTCCACTTTTTGGATTCCCCTGCTATTTCCTGAACCAGCAAGAAGTTTAACTTTTTGCTGAATAAATCTACAGCCAAGGGGCAGGGAATGAGAAAATTGGAACCTCGAGAGCACTCTGGGTGAATTAAAACGACCTCACACGACCGAATTCACCCCAAATGGTGGTTTATGTGGGGAATAACCCCCCAACCACCTTTTTGCAGGTTGGTGAAATATTATAATTCACTCAGAACAATCCCTGATTTGGATTTCTGTTTTTTGGGAATCCTCTTAGGGTTCATTCCCAAATCCTCTTTCTCTCCTGCGATAGGCAGGGAATGACCACGAGCCCGGGTTTTTGGGCATGAACCGAAAACGAGGGGATTGTCTTGGGGTCATTCCGACTTGTTCTCAGAGCACCAGCAAGTTTTGCAGGGGAATCGCCAACATGTTTTTTCGTGTGCAACTTGTGGTTTCCCTTTAAAACGTCCAAAAGAGAGGTACCCTCAAAACAGATGAGCCACCCATACTGCGGAGGGTTGCAAAATATGTTTTTCGTCATTATCGTCCGTACGCCCTAGGGAATTATTCGATTTCCCTGCCAAAACCATGCTTGCAAAATGGATCTTGTTCATCCACAGTAGGTGAATTAGTTTGGATAGAAACAGATGGGTTCCATGGCTTAGAAAGGTTTTATGGCCTGTTTACCAGGAGAATCCAGCTATAATCCAAAAGAACCTTGCTGTGAGGCATTGCGATAGTAGCTGCATACAGGCCCCACGGCGGCCCGCCCTGGCCCAACGAAGGCTTGGGCTCCCAATTTGTGAGACGCCCACATGGAAAGCGAGTCGGTCTGTTTTTGGGAGCCAGCGGGTACCGGGTTTAGTCTTGCCCATTTGCCAGGATTCCATGTTGGGCAAATTTTTGTTTTGTAGCCGCACCCACATTAGGCCCAGCTTGACGTTGGTGTAATCAGACACCAAGATTTCAAAAGGGGTGGTTGGCCCGCCCCTGCTTCTCAGCCGGAAATAGAGGTAGCCCTAGCCCAAATGGGTCCGTCTCTTTTGGAGGGTACCCCTTTGTTTGGTGGTTTAAAGGAGAACTACAAGGTCAACCAACATTTCGGAGGGTCCCCCCTAAAAAAGACACCCGACTGTGATGTCTTGCATTTGGCACTGAGGACGCAAGGAACAAATGGAGTTCCGCCCGGCGATTTGCCGCGCACAATGCTTCGATGTTCTGAGTTCCTTCTGAGTGGTTTCCCCTGCGCACACCAGGAAACATCGGGACGTCATGTTGAACCAAGCTTGTCTTTTGGGTTTTTGCCACAATTTGCCAGGAAAAAACAACCCACAAGATGTCCAGTCCGCAATGGAAGCCCAAGCGCATTGAGTCGCCCACCCACTTCCGCCCGAAAAGCTCGCGAAGGCGTACCTCCAGAGCTTGATGACGTCGCCGTCCAAGGAGAAAGTCATGGAGTTCAAGGAGACCTTCACTTTGCTCTGCCAGGCCCAGCCCCCGACTCCGTTTCCATAGAACCAGTTGTGCTAGGGGTTGATTCCTCGTCCATTCTTTTTAACCATCGTTCTTTTCAACAACCGGATCTGTTTCCTTTTTTTTTAATGGTTTCCTGAAAAGAAGGATGTCTGGAAAGAATGGGGAAGGTCCCCCTAGAGTTGTAAAAGCTGAAGAGACTTCCCAAGGCCCAGATCAAAAGGCGGCGCTGATTTGTTGGGTTCTTTGGGCAGCACACAGCGCCACTCCACCCGGTCGGGGTGGGTTTGCCAAAGAAGCCATTCCCTTGATTGGGTTTCTTCCAACAAACCAAGGCGCCATTCGCTCCATCAAGGAAGAAGGGCAGAAAGCATTCAAAGAAACCATTCGTGGAATCCATTTTCAAGAAGCCATTCACCAAAGAAACCATTCACATGGAAAAAAAGAAGCCATCGATTTGATTCCCGCCAGTGGCCTAGCCAAGTCCCTTGGGCCCCATCTCCCTGGCCCACGCGACATGCAGGTCAGGGGCGTCAACTGCGTTTAGGTCGCGAATGGATGTGGTGTGGGCACCCTTGGGGTTGCTTGAAAGGAAACAAACCGGCCATTAGGGTCCGATTTCTATCCGACACTCCGTCCATGGCTCAAATGGATGTGTCTTTTGTGAGGGGACCCCCATCACAAGCGGTTTTCCTTTCGGTTTCCCCTCAAAACCCACCAAAAGAGGGATCCCCAAAAGTTTCGACACCCACTTCAGCCAAGGAAAACACAACTTCAGCCAAGGAAAACACAGCCAAGCCAACACGATCTACCCAAACGCACTAGCACAGCAAAGTTCCAAAAAATGAAGGTAAAAAACCCTGAAACTGCGACCAGACACAAAAACCCAAAGAGCCAACCCAAACAGCCAGCTAAGCCATAACAGAATCTTCTTTCTTTTTTTGGGGGGGGTCCGGAAAAACAAAATAAAAAGAAAAGAAAACAAACAATAAACAAAAATAAGCAAGAAACAAAGAAAGAAAAACAAGCACGACACGAGCCCAGACAGCCGCAGGTGCTCTTCCGGTACCGCTACGCGGAGCCCGCGCCCAGGCGCGCGCAGGTGGCGGCCTGCGGTCTCTGCGACGCCAAAGCGCGGGAGGAGCGGCGGGCGATTGCGCGCGGGGACGAGGCGGGAGAAGAACAACGGCAAAAGGAAAGGAGCCTTTCGCGGGAAAAACGGGTCAAACTCCATGGAGGTCCTGATGTATACGATGTTCTGATTGCCACCGATTTCCTGTGAACATGGTGTCAAAGGAATCACGTTTCAATCCAATGCTTACCCCCGAGAATGAAGGTGTATCCTTGAATGGATCAACTAACATTATGCAGAAGATGTGCAATGCTCAACTACTTTGGAAGCGCAAAAAGAGTCCAAACGATGCAAGAGGTGAGAAGACCGCCCCTCCAAAAATTTACGCGTCCAACTGCATGCCAATTCAAGCACAAACACAAACACACCAGCAGGTAAGCGCATGGTGCGGAAGGAAAAGCAAAGAGGCAAAGGAGCATGCAAAGAAACAACCGACCAGACAAAGAAGCAAGCAAGAAAGCAAGCAACATACTGCAAATACACAGACGTGCATGCAGCACAACAATACGAAACAGTACAAACCAGGACACTAACAAAGAAGCAAGCTCGCAAACGCTCAACCGCACAAACTCGCAACCACACAACCACTTGATCAAGCAGACAATCAATTAAGCGCAGAACAGGGGAAGGAAAGAGAAGCCAAGCACGCAAGAGGCAAGCAGGCAAAAAATAATAGTAAACAGTTGACACACACACAGACATGAACACAAACACACCAAAACACAAACACACACACACACAAGCACGCACACAAGAACCAACGGACACACAAACAAGCAAGCAAATGAGCAAACAACAACAGGACTAAACAAGCCAAGAAATCAAGCAAGCAAGCAAGCCAGCCAGCAAGCAAGCAAGCAAGCAATCAAGCAATCAAGCAATCAATCAATCAAGCAAACAAGCAAGCAAACAAACAGACAAACAACACACAGCTAGCAAGCGACCGATGAAACAAACCGACATACATACACGCATGCATACATTCATTCATGCATGCATGCATGCATGACCTACATACATACATACATACATACATACCTACATGCAATCAAGCTACACAAAAGTGCAATGGAGCGAGCGAAAAAGTAAGCAAGCAAGCTGGCAATCCAGCAATCAAGCAAAGAAACCCAAGCAAACGATGGGAGGACGGACGAGCGAACCAGTCGCGCAACAAATACAGCAAGCAGGCAAGGAAACAAGCAATAAGGCAAAGCATCTTCAGCATTCAACATAAGCACCCACGCGCACACACACACACGAGTCAACAAGCAGCCACGCAATATGAGCAAACAAGCAAAGCAGCAAGCACACGCTCACACACAATTAGACAAGCAACCGACCAAGCAACCACACAACATACGCAATACGAACCACTACGTCAAGCAAACAACACAGAGACACATCAAATGAACGTAATAAAGCAAGATGAGGCAAACAAAGCAGCACCAACACATAAACACCGATAAACAAAACGAAGCAAACACTCAAGCTGTTCTTTTTCAATTGCAAGCTGGGTTTTCGAGTGGTTAATGAAATTGAATATCCTGAAACACAATTGGGCATGACTACTCACGTAAACGCATTCAATTTCATACAGTATTTTTGCATGAGAGTACCCCTATTTCTGCAGTTTTTGAAGGCAACCCACAAGGAAAGGTACTATTTGGCGGGTCCCCCTATTTTGACACCCATATACGGACGTGTTCTTTTTGTGAAGGAACCTCGTTGTGTGGCAGAGGGAAACCCAGTCGGACCGCCCAATCCCTGGGAGGCCGTGGCCGTGGTCTTCTGTGTCATGAGCCGACGCAGTGCCCATGAGCTTCGCCAGGCAAGCGGGAGAGCTCACTTGGTGAGTGGTTGGCAAAGGGAGTTTCAACCTGGGATTTGGATCGATATTTTTAGGCGGTTGACATGTCAACCAAGTATTTGGGCTTTTGGGTGTTCTGTTTTCGGCTTGGGCTTTCTGATGAACCTTTGGGCTTTCCCGCTCAGATTCTTTCCCCACTTCCAACAGTAAACGTCGCCGTCGGCTCGAGCCCGCCGGTTTCGCCCGCCTATTTGCCGCCATGGCCATGGACGCCGAAGCCATGGCTAAGCTGCGCCCGAGCACCGCCGCTACTGTGGCGGAGGAGAGGTCTATGGCTGACCCCGGATTCCCCCGTTGTTGCGAAATCCGCTTCGCACCACTTTGAAACCATGTTTGAAACCCTTGGTAGTTGGTAGTTTGCAGGGGAATCATCATTCCAGAGTTTCTTAGCTGGTGCGGAATTTCGTCCATCGACAGTACTCTTCGGGGCTTCCCTCCAAAAGTGGTCTGAATCCCGCAAAAAAAAGGGCACCCCCCTATTGGTCAACCAGGGGTTTATCAAGTTGGGGTCAACATGAAGCGGAATCCCCGGTTCCAGGTGGTATTCCCAACACCTTGGGTGTCAAATCAGCCGCCGTTCCCGTGTTCCGACTTGGGTTCTCAAAATCAGGTGACCCTGAAAAAATAGGGTACCGCTCTTAAAAGTATCTGAAGTCCACCCTTTCAGCAGAAATACGGCCAAATAACTATCGGGCTGGCAACCGACCCATGATTGAAAAAAAGTCGGGGGCACTCCAGGTCCGCTCAGCCAGCCGCGCCCCATCCCGTTCCATGGACACTTGGAGGAACTATATTTTCAGCCAAGAACCCCTAAAAATAAAAATGATAATGAGAATGATGATAATGATTCATGATGATGATGATAATCATTATAATAATCATAAACTAAATGAAGGAGCTTCCAAAAAAGACCCGACTTCGCTGTCCATCATATCCCCCCCCCCCCCCGATTCGCCGATGGCGTGCGGAGGAGGAGGCGAACCAGGCGGCGGACCTGGCGGCGGCTCGGGAGGTGGCCATCGAGCAGAGTTTGCTGCGGGGCCAGCGCCGGGGCGCCGCTGAGGCGGTGCCCGGGAAGGCGCGGTGGGCAGGGCCAAAGGGCCGAAGGTGGGCTGTGGATTGGTGGCTTGGGGATGTGTTCCCGTTCTTGAAGAGAAACCAATCGTCCAAACCACCAATGGGAAGTGGGGAGTCCCTAACGTCCAAACCACCAAACCAAACCACCAATCAGTGGGAAGCTGAGTATTCATGGTTGGTGGTGGGAAACATTTTACAGATTTTTGCTTATTGTGGTTGAGTGGTTGAAATCCAAGCACTGAACTGCTGAAATTTAAATTGTTGCTCCCCTTCCAACGTAAACCAAGATGGGGCTGGGGGGGTTTTGGGGCAGTTCAGGGTTTTGGGCGGATGGGCGTGTCTTCTGTAGTGAATCCTTTTGAGGGCTTTGAGTTTCGGGCGGATGTGTCTTAGGTTGGACCCCCCGCAAATGTTGAGGCTTCAAAATTATGGATTCGCTGCTTTTTGAGGCGAAACCAGCCAGCCGCCATGTTAGAGTGTCCAAATCTCTGGTATTTTCTCAGTTCCTTCGACTGAAATCCTGGGGATCTTTGACCCTTAATAGGGGGTCCACCATGGGGGTTCAGGTGCCGGTCATTGACCTCTCCGCCTCGAACGCGGCAGAGGAGATGTGTCGTGCCGCCCAGGAGCCGACGGCTTCAGCCGAATGCTTTCGGCGTATCCCAGTGTTGCTGGCTGCCCTCCCACCCAATGAATCTTGGTGGCTCCCAGCGGTTCCTTAGCTTTTTGGATTTTTAGTGCTTATAGGTGTTCCATTTAGCCCACTAAAAGTTGAAGCCGTTGTGGCTCAGGACCTCCCCGTGGTAACGGCGGGTTTGGCTGACATGAGCATTCACGCCCTCGTCACCTTTCAGCCATGGTGCCTTGCTGCGCCCCTCTCTTTGGGGGGCTCCGTTTGGCTTCTCTGGTCTCTTCTTGGCCCGGCTTCATTGTCTTCCACCTCTTGGACCTCCCCTTCATTACGGCGTGCTCACCGTGCACTCTCTTTTGCCGCTTCGTGCTGTCTTCCGGGTGGCTGGAGTCATGGCTGTGCCTTCCTGGCATCACAAGGCGTGCCTACCTGCATCGTGACCTCCCTTGACATCTCGTGCGACGCTGTGGATGGTTATTGCTTGAACCATGATGCCTGCAAGGCTCAACTCGGATGTGACCCCGCTTGCAACCTGCCCCGTGTGGCTTCCCAAGGTGGCGTTCGAACTCCTGAAGCGTGGTGCCTCTGTCATGTGCAGTTGCCCATCTACGCAGTGGGTGAAACGAACATCCGGTTTTACCTTGTCCGCAGCAGTATGTAGGACTTTTACAGTGGGCCCTGTAGCTTTGCCCAGGGCTTTGTTTTGTTCAACGTCCTCCGTGGGGGTTCTGGCAGTGGAGCTATTCATGCACTGCCCTTATTTATTCTGGAGAGCTGGTCCTTGCAGATACTCCAGGTGTGCCGTTACCCGATGTCGCTGGCTACAAATGTTTTTACAGTGGATCGCTGCAGCTTGGGGTCTTCAGAGCTGCCAACTCGAGCCTATACCTGGTCCGCAGCGGCGTGTGTTGGACTTTTTCCCTGGGACTCCGTTCGGTTATCCCTTTATCCCATCATTGCCTTTGCCGCTAGCCCGGCTACAGCTGTGTGGTAGACTGGCTTCGTCCGTCCAACTTTGAAGCTGCTGTTTTTTGCCAAGGTTTGACGGGGAGTGGACAATCCACTGCCTCGAAATTCACTTTTCAATTATTTCGGTCCTTCCGGAACTTGCCCTCAGCCTTGACTCCGTCTGGCTGTTTCCCTTCTAGGATCCCCTTTTCTGCCTTTGTCCTCTTCGGGCTTTTGACCTTTCCATGTGCCTGTTCCTCCAGTGTGAGGAACAGCCATTGTTGTTTGGCTTCGGCCTCCCTGACCTTTCAAGCCACAGCGCTTGGGGTTTGATCTTCGCTTACCATTACAGCCTCACCCGTTCGGGGTTCGGGGTCTTTGACCACCGGCCACGTAACGACTCATCGCGATACAGGGCACTAAAAGTTGAACTTTAGCGGGGGATCTGAGGACAGCTCGGTAACATGAAGGCCTACCCTGACGTTCAGGGGCCCTTTAAATGGAGAATGGTCCCCGAACGTCGGCTTCCACGTGAAACGGGTGGAGCCCTACGCTCCTGTCAAACGCCGCGGAACCCGACGTTTCGGGGTCCAAGACGATTTTCCTTTGAACGGGACCAGCAGGGTGCCACTGCCCTTCGTCCCACGTTGCCATGGCACCTGACAGGGGCTCCAGTGAAGGATCTTCCACATACCCGACAGATGCTAAGTCCGAGGGTGTGTTGGTGTGTTCTGGGCGAGCTCGCTGAGGTACCACCCGGAGCAAAATGCAAGATAAAGCTCGTTGCCTTGTTGGATGGTTCCCTTTTGTTCGCCAACAGCGGCAGCTATGGGGCAAAGTCACTAATCCCAGGTTTGGGGGAATATTGGGGGCAGGTACCGGGGAGGTTCCGGGGCTGAAGAGTGGCCAACTTATTTCAGGGAATAACTATTGCGACCATACTTATAAGGAAGCCAGCTGTGTCTGGCTTGTCGCGCCTACTTGTAGCCCATGGATGAACATTCAAATGGTTTCCCACCAAACCCCGGACTTCTTGGAGTGCGCGCGTATGTCAAAAGCACGGATTCCTTAAGGGAAAACCTCAGGGAGACCTCAGGAAAACACGGTATTTTCCGGGTTCTCGGACTTAGTGGTTGAGCTTTGAAGTTGATAGGCTGGACATACGTAAGCTCGACTGCCTACGTTCAGGGGCCTTCACAACCAGCGACTGAATCCTCCAGCTGGTGTCTTAGATCCCTAGGAAGCGTCTTCTGAAATCGGGTTCCCCGATGTCCAGGAGTTCGGTTTCTTCGTGGTGAGAAACCACGGGTTGCCGGAGGAGGCCATCGATGAAGCTTTTGGGCTCTCCAAAAAGTTCTTCAGCCAAAGCAAGGACTTGGATTCTCCAAGCTGAAGCACTCATGTGGGTCAAAATTGTCAAAATTGGATATGGACCGCAGGTTTTAGTCGTTACCCTATCTTTGACCCACACCCGCATGGGAACCCGGATCTACGTCAACCCCTGGTTCAGGGATTCCCTTCGCTTTTTGTTTCCCGGGTTCTGTCTGAAACCTACCCATCTTGTCCCAAGAGGCTAGGGGCAAAACGAGTTCGCAAGAATCTGGGAAGCACCCGAAACCCCGTGCTTTCCAACCCCAAGACAGGAGTTTTCGACTACCCCATCCGCTAACACGGAGCCTGACGTTTCGGGGTCCTCGAAAACGATTTCCTTTGAAAGGGACCCTCTGGTGGGTTCCAGGTTGGTGGACACGAGGGTACTGCTTGGTGAGCCATTGTTGTCTTTTCTCGGCTTAGTGGCAACCTCGAAATGGTCAGCAAGAAAACCAAGAAATGGTGTCCACTTCATGGTCAAGCCCTGTTAAACCAAGAAATGGGATGCCCTTGAAATGGCCAACCCCTGTTTTCCCGTGAGGGTGGTCAACTACTTGGCAACCTTCGCAACCAAGAAATGTCCATGGGTCAAAGTCCCGTACCCCCAGTGAACATCCCAATCCAACCACTAAAATAGGTTGTAAAATGGGTGGTGAATTCACCTACCCCAAAATGGGATCCCATTGGTTTTGACTCAAAGCCAAATGGCTTCCTAACACCCCTACTCGTGCCGCTCGCCGCCTGCAACGGAGGAGGAGAAGCAGGCGCAGTGCCCCTATGCGCGTCACCTGAATTCGGGCTTGGAGTACTTCTCTCAGGTTAGGCCCTCCACTGGCACTCCGGATCAGAAGGACGGGGGGGTCGAAAAATGCGCGTGCGTAAGACTTTTGGCACCCCAAACCTTCCATTTGCTTAAAACAATACGTGTTATACATGTTCTCTTGGTTTTTGAAGGAGTCTACTGGACATACCGGCAGGTTTTTTGGGAGGGACTCAATCATTTTTGAGCTGGTCCCAAGGGTCAGGGAGTCCTGAGATTTAACGATCACGTCCAGGGGCTCCAACAGCAGTGTGGGCGGGTGAGGTTATGAGGAAGATGTGCGTTTCGCGCGGGTTGTTTCAGGGCCCAAGACACGCTTGCTTGGCTCGGCCAAGTTGGAGGGCTGTTAGCAACCTAGGCTAGAACCCACTTTCTGCTTCTCAGAGCAGCTAGAGAACTACCAACTTGGCCGGAATTGCCAAATACCCTCAGGCTCTCAGCTATCTATCTCGTAAGGGACAGCACCAGTTGAAAACAGGACAATTGCTTCCATGGGATGTGAACATCCCAACTGGCGTGCGGATGTTGTAGCCATCTAGTTTGTCCTAGACAATCCATGTAGGTAATGTTTATCCACATTTTGGCATAGACTACCTGCATGGATTGTCTAGGTGGGTGTTTCCTTTGGATTTCGCTTCGGTTTTTTTCCTTCGAACGAGGAGAGCCTGCTGATCACTGCCGCGGCTGGGCACATGGATGGGCGCTGGCCGGCGAAGCCCGGGAATTTTGAAGAGCGGATCAAGGCGCGGATCTGTGGCCGTTGGGAAACATTTTAAGTTGTTAGTTTCGGAAGTCCTGGGACATTGTTTTTTTTTTTTTTTTTTTTTTTTTTTAACGTTTTGGTTTTGTTGTCCTGCTTATTGTGGTTTTTGTTGGGACATGTTGCTGGAAAATCCCCACTTAACTGGTTGTTTCGCGGTTGTCAAGTGTGGTTGTTGTTGCTGGGAAATCCCCACTTAACTGTCAAATCTGCCAAAGGTTAACTTGTTGCTCCGCTTCCAACGTCAACCGAGCTTTGTTGGAGGGGTGGGTGTTACACTTGCTGGTTCGATGGGCAGGAAATGAGAGGAATGGGATGACCCCGATTGAAACCATCCAACTGGTGATTTCCTTTAAGGGAATCCCCAGGTTCATTCGGTTTTCTCGTTCCCTACCGAGCACCAGCAAGAACATCAAAAGGAAACCACCTTCTTTTCTCTTTGGGGGACGGGGAAGGAGCTTGTTTCACATCCAGGTGCTTGAGGGGACCCTTTGCTTTCTGAAGGAGAACCAGAAAGGAACTGCTGCTGGGAGGTCCCCGAGTTTGAGACGAATCCACTCAGCACCAGTTGGGATTGGTGGTTTAGAAACCCAATCTCCAAATCGGGTTTGCATCTCAACTGGTGCCAAGTAGTTCTCGTCCATCACTTCAATTGGCTGCCAAATACCACAAATACCACACAATTGTCCCTTGCCCCCACACAAGAGAAGAGTTTTGGTTCAACCCCACTTCAATTAAAACGCCCTCCCAATCTCTTGTTGTTTTGTTTGCGGTTTTGTTCACTGGAACTTTAGGTTGTTCGGCGAATAAGTTGGAATCCCCTATGATTTCAAGTGAGTACTGTCTCCGCTTTTTGAGAGAGGGATTTGCATATTTGCCCAATTCGAGTGGTTTGAACATCACCTTTTGGGGCCACTTAAAGTGAGTTTGCTCTTGGTGTGAGGCCAAGTGTCGACCCTTGATCAATAACCCTCTCCCCAGTTGTTAATCAGGGGAACAAAGGAGTCCCCACTCAAAAGGGACCGCCTTGATTAATGTCTGGGCGGGGGGGGGGGTTGAAACATTAGTTTTAATCAATATGTGCTTTCCGAACAACACTAGTTAACAACATTAGCCCACTCAAAAGGGACCCCCTTGATTCATATCTGGAGGGGTTTATTCATCAGGGGTCAACGTGTGTTTTCCGAGCGAAACTGGGAGACTGAGAACCCCTCCGCGAGGACTTCCTGCGGAAGGCCCACGATTTGGGCCAGCGCATCCTGTCCATACTGGAGCCCACAGCCTGCCCACAGGACGGGTGGTTGAACTGGCTGTGGTTGTCAAAACCAATGGAGTCCCATTTTTGGGTAGGTGCACCACCCATTGTAGAACCTATTTTTGTGGTTGGATTGGGATGTTCACTGGGGGTACGGGATTTTGACCCATGGCCAACTTTGTGACTGAACGATTTGTTCTTTTTGCGGTGGGGGCGGGTGTGTGTGTGTGTGTGTGTTAGATGTGTTGAGGGCAAGAAGGGTAGAACGTCTTAAGCATGTTGTTTTTTGATTTCAGGCTTTGGTTGCTTGGGTGTTCAGCCCCAGTAAACTGTTAGTAGCCTAGCTTGTAACTTGCTGGAGTAATGGCGTGTTCTCCTTTCAAAGACCCCATGCGTCACTCAGGGTTTGTTGGGTAGGATGCTTGCCTGACAATCAACTAGATCCGCTTGCACCCCTCTTCAGCATTCTCAAACACCCACACAAATATGGGGTCTCCAAATTTGGACAGCACCATGTCCTTGTTTTGTTGAGCACCCCATCGTTCACATGTTCTTCAAGGACCCCAGGATTTTGGTCCGGCATAGAGCCATGCACCCCAACCAGGTTCAGCCGGGCACACTGGCCAAAGCCCACAACTTGTGGGTGGAGGGCGGCCACT